>RQOL01000952.1:0-141074 GCA_013076295.1 Sanderia malayensis
CTGAAACAATACTCCATTCACAGTCTTAAATTATTTTAGTAAATGCATAAAATGAAATAATATCTCTATTTTCAGGTAAATATCTCGCAAGAAAAAGAAAAGGGCTCACGATTTGAAGGAGAAGTTTTTAGCAGAACTTAGCGAATGCAGACATCAGCTTCAACTTAAGTTGGACGAAATCACATGTTGTATTTGTTTACCTTTCATATTCATCAATTTTGGAATGGTGATTGATATTTTGGTAAAATGACTTTGACTTACATGTGTCAGTAGGTTTCCATGCTGAAATGTTTTGGATGCTTTTGATCAGTTCATTTCTTTTCATTCCACAGCCGGAAAAAACATCACACCTAAATTAATTTCAGAATGGAAAAAAGAGGAAGCAAGACTTTTTGCAGTTGAGTCCAGGTGATTTTTTTCCTATTTCTGGTTTAAATTTTTCAGAAGGCCATATGATTACAAATTCATATACTTTATTTGCCATTAATGTCCAAATCACCCTGCAATGGTCAAAAGAAACGTTACATGCCATAAACTTGTGGCTTCATTTACTTTTTTGTGAAAAAATAGTGTTATTAATATCTTGTTAAAACTGTTCCGGAGAGTGCCTCTTCAATTTTTCAAATTGTGATCACAATTTTATCATAGTTTCCTACCAATCTACGTCTTCTTGGGAACTTGAATACACTCGGCTATTGTGGGACCACGTTCAACGTCGGTAAATATACTCGTATTTATTTTGTTATTTATCGTAATGCTTTGCAATATAATTTTGACAGTATCCATGGTTTTTGAGTCTGGTGACTTCCCAATTCCGATGTAAATTTGATTTTTACAAGTTTGCTTTTCGCATTTCTCTAACCTCAAACAACCAGAAGGTTCTACAACCCTGATAAAGCTCTACATGATAAATAACCATAATGCAACTTTCTTTTTAACCTGTGTTAACATGAGTAATGTCATTATATATATATATATATATATATATATGGCAGATGCGAAGCGAGGATTTGAATGTTTCCATCTGTTCTTCACGTTATGCTTGTTCTCGATTTTCTTCAAATTGTTATCAAGCCTAAAAGAAATATAATTTGTGCTTAAATTTCCAATTTCAAAACACAGTGAATGTATTTTGCACTGAATACACACAAATCCTAACCAAACCTATATCGTAACCCATCAAACCCATACATACGACATATATACACGGCAAATGCAATGCTTGAGCAATAAGGTTAGCAAACAACTAAATTACTTCAAAAATTCAATCGTCAATCAAGGAAAATTTGCAGCAACATTTGTTTGGTATTTAGATATCACACAAGAAAGTATATACCTCTTTACTTTCGCAATCAACTCTTTTGACCCTTCTTCTGTGTCACTGTAATTTGATGATGCAATTGAATTTCTGAAAAACAAGGAAAAATCATTGTGTACTCCTTTTGCTTAAACAGTGCAAATATACATATATTATACATATAATTATATGTATAATATAATATATATACACATATATATTACAAATATACATATATAATTATATATATAAATATGTAATTAATTAATTACCTTCTGATGATTGCAATTTAGCAAGAAACTTGAAGTAACGGCTACAAACTTGTTGTCTTTGTCTGGATTTCTATCCTGCTCTGCTTATGGCATTGAGCACTATCATTGCACAAGGACTCGCACTGAATTATTATATATATGTATATTTGCACTGTTTAAGCAAAAGGAGTACACAATGATTTTTCCTTGTTTTTCAGAAATTCGATTGCATCATCAAATTACAGTGACACAGAGGAAGGGTCAAAAGAGTTGATTGCGAAAGTAAAGAGGTATATACTTTCTTGTGTGATATCTAAATACCAAACAAATGTTGCTGCAAATTTTCCTTGATTGACGATTGAATTTTTGAAGTAATTTAGTTGTTTGCTAACCTTATTGCTCAAGCAATGCATTTGCCGTGTATATATGTCGTATGTATGGGTTTGATGGGTTACGATATAGGTTTGGTTAGGATTTGTGTGTATTCAGTGCAAAATACATTCACTGTGTTTTGAAATTGGAAATTTAAGCACAAATTATATTTCTTTTAGGCTTGATAACAATTTGAAGAAAATCGAGAACAAGCATAACGTGAAGAACAGATGGAAACATTCAAATCCTCGCTTCGCATCTGCCATACGTCAGATAGAGGCTGAAAGAAGAGATGTGTTTCTTGGGAAACTCCATTCATTGTCAGTTGAGTGACACCTAAAGCTGATTCTCAAACAAAAGTATTCAAGTTAGTGGTTTTTTGTTTGCGAACGAAGGTTCAAACGGAGAAGTTTAGATTTACCTTGCATTGCTTTTGCTGTGACTTGGTTTGTTTTGCTGAGCTGATTAGCTCCGTTTTGTTTAGTTTTTAGCTTAACTTTGTTTTTATTTCAGTTTAGATTAGTTTAGCAGATTTGTATATTTTTTGTAACGACGAAAACTTTCTTAATCCATGGTTGTCATTTCAAACTTTAATTTTTTTCTTGTAGTTGGACAAAAACAAGCTGTCCGCTTGCCACGACTTGTAAACCAACAGTCGAAAACGATGTAAAATAAAATTTTAGATAAAATGGCGTTAAAAATAGACAGTTCTACTTTTTGAAGTTGTGAGTGGTAGTGTTGAGTCAACTCTTGTCTAGCGTCAACAAATCGAATGCGTTATAATTGAAGTCGAAGACACCGTCCTAACGAAAAGTTATAAGAATATTTAATTTATTAGTGTTAAGGTTTATATTAGGTCATTTGCAGTTTAAGATCCTATCTTGAGTTAAAAAAAATAGGTGTCTTTCTTGAGACTGATCTGTTTGTCTTTGCCGCCCATTCAATGATTATATATTTCAAAGGACACAAGTCTTTTTATGTAGCTATGCTCTAATTTTATCAAGATATTCACCCTTTATTGCTAAAATGCATCATTATGTTTCACTCGCCCCAGACCCCTTAAGGAATAAATATGTTTATATTTCGCAATTAGAAGGTTTCCTTCGTCAGAAATGTTGCTACCTTTATTGGAACATCAAAGTTGGAACGTTTTGAGACAATTACATGTTATAATTTGGAAATAGTCTCAAATTTTTGGCAAAATGTGTTTCAAATTTAGCGAAAGTGCATCTGAGAAATTCTATTTGATATTTTGGATTTTTTTTAACAATTTGAAAAAATTCTTCTTGCTTTTGATGTTAGGATGCCTTCACATAGTGGATAATGATTTAAAGAAGATTTTGTTAAAAATTCGCCTTTCTATAGCTAAAATGCAACATTATGTTTCACTCGCCCCAGACCCCTTAAGCAACATAAATGGCTATATTTGGCAATTAGAAGGTTTATTTTGACGGAAATGTTGCTACCTTTATTGGAACATCAAAGTTGGAATGTTTTAAAAGCATTACATTATATCACCATCATCTCCGTGGCCGTATCGGCAGTGGGTGCACCCATTTGAACACTACATCTTTCCAGCGTTCTCGGTCCTTCGCCAGCTCCTTCAACTCCCCCAACCTCTTTCCACTCCAGTCCTTCAAGTTCTCCTGCCAGTTCCCTTGTGGTCTTCCTCTGCCTCTTCTCCCTTTTGTTCCTCCTTCGATGACCGCTCTTAGTAATCTTAGTCTTCTCACCTCGTGTCCGTAGAATTTCAACTTCCTTTTCTTCACCATCTCTGCAAATCCCTCCAACTCCTGTCCACAGATCTCTGTTACTCTCGCCATTACCCACTCATTGGTTTTCTTGTCTTTCCATGAGATGCCTAGCAGTCTCCTGTATGTTTTCATCTCGAACGCTCTCAGCCTTTTCTCATCCCCTTTGCTCACTGTCCAACTTTCTCATGCATACATTATATGGTTTGCAAAAAATCACAATTTTTGGCAAAATGTGTTTCAAATGTAGCGAAAATTACACTTACACAAACTTATTCGGTATAGCAACATTATGTTGTATAATTTTGCAGCGTTAGGCGTAAGCGTGATTCCTCTATAGTTATTGGCAACTCCAAGGTCCCCTTTTTTGGAAAGGGTACAATGCAACCTTTTTTCCAGATTTTTCTATATATAGGTTTATGAAAAAATATAGCAAAAATAGAACGCATGAAAACATTTATTGTAAATTCTTGAAATGTTTCATAATTTCTACAAACATTCTTCCCGTATGTAGCAATAAGACCCCTACTCAGACCTGATCAACAACTCTGGCTACATTTTACAAATGGAGACAGAAAGAGCAACTATTTCAACATATACCCTGCCCAATGTTTAGAGATGGTAGACAATTCAATAATAATTCTACACAGAATGAAACAAAAGTAAAGATACAAATGTGTATAATCATTATTTTATATAAACAGCACGAAACATTTGTATAAAAAAGGATTACATTTCTATACTATACAATACTCGATATGTTCAGTTATGCAATAAACAGTAGGTTCAAGTGTCCGAGGTTAGCTTTGGAAGAGACATGAATTTGTGTTGTGCAATTGGGGTTACCAAAATGCATGCACAGGGATCAAGAATAAAATCAAAGATGTCAATGCAGTAAGCAGTAATTACTTTTCAAATAATAAACGCCCGGAATTCATTAGCTAAAATCATATAAATATGGAGAATTAAATTAAAGCCTACCGTATTTCCTCGATTAAACGCCCCGAGCCTTTATTACACTCAGCACTTTTTGAGGGGGTGCCTAATCGAGGGGGGCCATTATTCGAAGGGGGGACCTTTATTAGAAAGTACAAGATCACAGGCTCTGTCGTTGGGTCTAGAAAAAAAGAAAATGGTTTAGTTGAGCCTTGCTTTATCGAGCAACAACGTGGAAAATGAAAGTCGCCATGGTTTTGCAGAAAGAGGGGACGTTTAATCGAGGGGGCGTTTATTCCAAAAGCTGGCAGCATAAGGGGGCGTTTATTCGAGGGGGCGTTTAATCGAGGGAGGGCATTTAAGCAAGGAAATACGGTATGTTTCTTTTTTGCTTCTGCTTGTTGTTCTTAAAAATTAAAAGTTAGTGATACAATAATTGAAAGCTAAGTTTCCTTTTTACCTAATGTAAGTTCAATTCCTTTAATCTGTTCTTCACAGATTTTGTGAATGCTTTATCAATGACGACTTCAGACGTCGAGTTCTTTTGGGGAGTTGAACAACTTAACACATGTCCGTCAGCATTTTTTATAATATTTAGCTTCTTGATTGATGCAACTTCATCGAGATGTTTGAAGCATTGCCCACTTATTTTCTGTAGCCAACGCCCAGGAATTGCTTGGTCTTCACTTAAGCAGCCCAGATCTTCATTACTGTCTTCATATAAAAACAGCCAAAATGTTTTGGGCGCATTTGTAAATGTTGCAACAATCATCCCACCACTGTTATTGTTCTGCCGGATTAGTTCAAGCGCTTCTTCTGAGAAGAAGGACGAATATCTGGCATCGATTTCTTCATATTCCTCCTTTCTCAACATTGTCAAAACGTCCACTTCGTTTTCTTGAATTTTTTGTCCACCGTTCAACGCACTTTTAGCAATGGTTTCATCCACCAATTTCAAAATACATCCCGGCAAAGATATTTCACTTGGATTTGCCATGATGATAAACTTAATATTTTCTTTGACCTGCATGATTTTGTTTATGTCCTTTTGACCATAATCACATGGTCTTTTGATTTTGCCATCTTTGCTCTTCCATTCCACATCTTCAGGGATTCCTTGAATTGCAAACCCACCTTTCAAGTAGGCCACTTTGGCCACTTTAGAGTTGATTGCTTTTGCTGGAAAGTAATAAACATATTAACTTGCTTTGAGCAAAAATACTGACATTGTTTTATCTGAGCTATTATTTTGCACAACGAGACAAAACAATTAACATTTTCCAGCCCTCTTTTATGCACTTCATTTAATAATAAATGTTAACGTATATTGAGCGATGCTAAGATGTCATGCTAACATCATTTTCCAGCCACATGAAACCCACCAACGTGTTTTATTAAGTGAATCACATTTAAACAAGGACAAAGTAATTGCTCACAATGATTTCATGATGTGAAATCACAAACCAAATTGTATATATTAACTTGAAAAAAGAAACAAATACAGTATATATATAAAACAAGAAAACATTCAGCATACCATATTCTTTGCTGAATAGATTCTGCAAATCTTGATAAGAATAAGTAAATTCTTTTTGTGTTGGTTCTAAAATTGAAACATAATTCTATAACTTTCACTTTATGTTTCAAAATACCACCAATTCTTATATTCTAAACATACAGAAAAAATTAAAAATCAATCAGATAATCTAATATATATATTCTGCGGAGGTCACGTGATGACGCACTTTCTTGCCAAAAACAATAGATTCGACCCGAAACAATAGGTCGAACGCCCAAAAACAATTATGCCGAAACGGCGAATCGGTGATCAATAAGGCTTTTTTGAATGGGGGCGCACAAGGTTGGCACTTGCATGGAAAGGCTCCGTTTCTGGCGTAGGCAAAAGTTATCTATTTTTGGAAGCCTATTTTAAAAGAATTTTTGAGTTATTCCATTACTTATCCTACTAATTGTGCTATCACGAAAAAACGACGGTTTACGCTGGCGAAACTTCCAAATTCGCGTCGCGAACTCCAATTTCGAAGAAAGCGTTCGCTCTTCACGTGACGCGTTTCGCCTTTTGCTGCAATTTGATTGGCTCCTTCGTGACTCCACGTGAAAAGTCACGCGTTTTTCGTTATCATGCAAATTAGCCCTCGGGTTGAACAGCAGGTACTTTTGGAGAAGACGCGCATTTTTGTTTTCAACACAAAGGATAACTGGGCGCCTTTCAAAGTGTTTTACGACCTGAATTATCTTTGTAAAGCCTTGCTAATTGTTTGAGAGACCTCTGGAAAATTACAGGAGACAATTGAGAACACAGGTGATGTTCTCAAGAACACAGTTTTGTTTTGTTTTTTGAGTGAGATAGTTTTAGTTTTTGTACGACCGCCATTGTTGCTTCGGCATACTGTGACGCTTAGGCCTAATGTAAACAAAGTCAAAGTTTTAAAAACAAATTATGATACGCGATTATGAGGCGAGCGGAGCGAGCCAAACTATTGTAAGAGGAGTAGCCAGAGGCATGAGCGGGAGCGAATGCAGCGCACGAAGTGCGCCCTATCAGTCAATGTTTCTTGATAACAGATAGACAGGCGAGCGCAGCGAGCTAACCCATTGTACGTGGGATTGAAAGGGGCATGAGCGTTAGCGAATGCAGCGCACGAATTGCGCCAACCATAGGCGAGCGCAGCGAGCTAACCCATTGTACATGGGGTTGAAAGAGGCATGAGCAAAGCGAATGCAGCGCACGAAGTGCGCCCTATCAGTCAATGTTTCTTGATAATAGATGGACAGGCGAGAGCAGCGAGCTAACCCATTGTAAGTGGGGTTGAAAGACGCATGAGCGAAGCGAATGCAGCGCACGAAGTGTGCCCTACCCGTCAATGTTTCTTGATAATAGATGGACAGGCGAGCGCAGCGAGCTAACTCATTGTAAGTGGGGTTGAAAGGGGCATGAGCGATGCGAATGCAGCGCACGAAGTGCGCCCTATCAGTCAATGTTTCTTGATAATAAATAGACAGGCGAGCGCAGCAAGCTAACCCATTGTACGTGGGGTTGAAAGAGGCATGAGCGAAGCGAATGCAGCGCACGAAGTGCGCCCTATCAGGCAATGTTTCTTGATAATAGATAGACAGGCGAGCACAGCGAGCTAACCCATTGTACGTGGGGTTGAAAGGGGCATGAGCGTTAGCGAATGCAGCACACGAAGTGTGCCAACCAGATTAAGCCTTTTTTACTTGACGGGCTGGGGCGAACGAGCGAAGCGAATGATGACCCCTAGTTTCTATATATTTTATGTGTATGTTGACACACTACTGAGATACACAGAGACCCCAAAGATCATAGGTACTGCAGGTTACATACAATACAATGACAAAAATTGACTTGGGATCTTTGCTCTCAGATATCCATTGAGCAGGATAACAAACTTTACACTTTAAGGATGCTTAAAATCAACTTGTAATGCTGAAATTTACACACACCCAACTCAAACTTATACACATCTTTGAGAAGGTATGAAGCCTGCCAAATTGAACAAATGTAACTCCATAATAAGAAACTTACCAAAATATTTCCTGAATTGAGAGTCGATGTTGCTGTTGCTGTTTAAGCAGTCAATGCCCCTTTGTGGTCCATAATAACTAACATCATTATTCTCATCAATCAAAATATTGGCACTTTCAACACCAAGTTGCTCAAGAATCGTTATCTGCAAAAAGTGCAGAAGATTACGTATATGAAAATTTAATTTAATTTCTTTATATGAAAATGTTCATACAGTTTAAACAACCATTAACAAAAATATATACCATATAAATCAATCAAAAGGGCCTTCTGTAATTTTGTTGAGTTGGGATCTCACAGTTAAAACATCATCTCTAGCTGATTCACCCCTGTATACACCATTTGACACACAGGTAAACAATATATATAAATTTGATACTTTTGAGGTATTAAAAAGCAACAAGCCCCTACATGTTTACTAGTGTTACTTTGTCTGTAAAATTAACATAATTTGTATTTTGTACCCCCTGGAAAATACAAATTCCATATTTGAATTTCTGATGGGGTGAACGAGGTAAAAGCTACCATCATATTAACTGGAACACAGCCTTAAGAATGATGCCAAATAAAATAATAAAATTTTCACCTCATTCAGGAGCCTTTTTTGTGTTTCTTTATGAGTTCTGACTTTTCCTTGTCAGTCATGTCATTTGTGGAAAGGTCAATTTCATTCAATCGCTTTGCTTCATTATGACAACTTTCCCTTTCTGACGTTTTGAGAACTTTCCACTCATTGGATACAAAACTGTTTCTCTCTGAATTACTTTTGAAGCCCTTCAGCTTTCCTAAATGGAAATCAATAAATACTAAAATCGTAGCGGCAAAGGTGTCCGCATCAAAGGCAACCCAGTCGACGTGTTGTAGCCCCCGTAGCCCTTTCGTGCCCCTCTTATTCTTTTCCAAAAGCACTCTCATTTACTCCCCTTCATCTCCTCCAGTGTCAAGGCTCTTTTTGGCTAAAAATTCCTTTTAATTTTAAAGATATTTCCACTTTTCTACTTTCAAAATTCTTCCCCCTCCGTTTTCCTGTAACGAGGTCTTTCTCTTTGGTGTGAGAGGATGGCGTGCCTACTGTCTTGCTGGCCTTTCGTTTTGCGTGCAAGGTAGATGTCTAGAGCTTCACCACGGCGTCTGGATAATGTTAGCCTTCATGAAATGACCGTTCCTGCGATGTCTTGCCTCGCTGAGCCTTTTCGAAACAATGAAACCCTGTTACGTTTCGCGCTCATCCGCTCGCATCCTCTGTTACCGTGGTCTTTGATTGACGAGGAACAGGAAAGTGTTCAATTGATTTTTCATTTTCGAATTTGGGATGGGCAGGCAATGGCAAACCCAAAACCAAATGGATTTTTTTCGTTGGATAACTGAACTGTTATATTTTTGCTGCCGTTTTACTTGAGATTTCCAACCAAAAGCTTCAAGATTTAACTGGTAAGTGGCTAAGTTCTTTCTATTTTGCCTTTACTAAACTTCTTTCTATACCTCTTCTTATCGTGAATTCATTATATTCAGGTCAATCAACTGGTTTATAGAAATTTTTGATACTAAGACGATGAATGATCAAATTCTGCTTTTATAATAACAGGTCTCGATACGACGATCTAAATCACGAATTTCAGAAACAGCAATTTCGGGATTTCACTGAACCGAAGGCGTTCTAAACACGTGGAGTTGCCTAAAAGCTATTTTGGTGATTTACTATTGACGATTCGCCATCCGCCTGCTAAAATTGTGGATTCATCTTTCATGCACATCACTTTCTTTTTGGATAAAATAAACGTGTGTTCACGCTGGAAAAGATTGCTTAAATTCCACGTGGATTAAAAATTCTACAAGTGCCCACAACTGACCGTAAGCTGCTATTCACAACACGAACGTGGATTTGGCCTGTAAAATACGTGAGTGAATTGCTTAAAAACTTTGATTATCCGCTGTACTTAATATCACCTTTATACTTTAACAATTTTTATATATACCTGCGTGTTTAAAAGCATTTTACTAAGGGGCCCCACTAAACTTTTCATAACGCGCTTCTGTATTGCTGTCTTGAAATTCGTGTAGTTGTAAACATGTGTTATTGAGTGTCATCTGTTGTATTAAAATTGTGTATTCTTTAATCGAAATCTCGAACGACATTGATAAATTCAGTCCGAATCTGCTTTCTTATATTATGTACTCACAAATCTGATCCTTCGTTCACAAAGCATCTCTGGATGGGGTTCGAGTAGAGGCATTTCTGCCACGCTGGCTAAATTGTTGCTGAAAATTGTGCATCGGAGAAAACATGGACCTGGTGTGTTCCGGGAATGTATGGAACTTTTAAAACTTGCATAATTTCAACTGAAAGTATATTACTTTGCGTGTCCATCCCATCTTTGTTGAAGATTGCTTTCCCACTCAGATCGAAGGCAAAAAACAGGAGAAACCCACCCCACTTCGGTTTAAGATCGCTGTCCCACTCAGATCGAAGGCCAAAACAGCATAACCCCACCCCACTTTTGTTGAACATCGCTGTTCCACTCAGATCGAAGGCCAAAACAAAATAACCCCACCCCACTTTCTTGCCAAAAACAATAGATTCGACCCGAAACAATAGGTCGAACGCCTCAAAACAATGGGCCGAAACGGCGAACCGAGTAATCAAAAAGGCTTTTTTGTTTGTACATTTATTGTGCTAAATTTCAAATGGAAAGTGCCAATTATTAATTAGACCAAGGTTATCTATTTTTGGTTTCGTTTTTTTAAAGTTCTTTTGAATTATTTCATTAATTATTCTGCTAATTGTGCTATCACGAAAAAACTACAGTTTACGGTGGCGAAAATTCCAAATTCGCGTTGCGAACTCCATTTTCGAACCACGTATTCGCTGTTCACGTGACCCGTTTCGCCTTTTGCTGCAAATTGATTGGCTCTTTTGCGACTTCACGAGAACAGTTGCGATGCTTAGGCCTAATGTAAACAAGCCCAAAGTTTTAATCAACAAATTATGATAAGGGATTATCAGGCGAGCGAAGCGAGCCAAGCTGTTGTAAAAGGAGTAGGCAGAGGCATGAGCGTAAGCGAATGCAGCGCACGAAGTGCGCCCTATCAGTCAATGCTTTTTGATAATGGATAGACAGGCGAGCGCAGCGAGCTAACCCATTGTACGTGAGGTTGACAGGGGCATGAGCGTAAGCGAATGCAGCGCACGAAGTGCGCCAACGACAGGCGAGCGCAGCGAGCTAACCCATTGTACGTGGGGTCGAAAGAGGCATGAGCGTCAGCGAATGCAGCGCACGAAGTGCGCCAACCACATTAAGTTTTTTTCACTTGCCCCCCTCCGGGAAGCGAGCGAACGCGAGCGCCCCCGGCTAGTATGTATATATATGATCTGGATTAATATGGACACATTTTCTGATCACAATGAAAATGTGAATATTACTTGAACCATACATCTCCTGATGAGTGATCCATATTACGAAACAGGCTAATCGAGATGAAAAGCATTGTTGAATTTTTTCCACTCACAGCATACTATATTACGCTCCATGTGCTTCCATTGAGCACTGTACAACGGAAAATCATATTCAAACACTACTGTATATATATTTTTTCCTAGGATACTGGTATGTGGATTTTCATGTGAACTTGTCTGTAAATGTGTAAATTCTGAATGGTTTCAGGAGGAATATGATAATACTACCAGAGAATAATGGTGACAAAATATGTTGAAAAATATGGTGAGGACACTTCAAAGTAATGAAAAGCAAAAACAAATCAGTTATATATACATGTATATATATTGTAAAAACATATAACTATATATAATATATATTGCATAAACATCATACCTTCTCTGGCAAGTCGACTGTAAAAGACATTCTGCCCTGATAATTTTCTTTCCCCATTTCGCTTACTTGGTTTTGGCATTGCCTCTGAAGCTGAAGACTCTGCCAATTTCCTTTTCTTAACTTTTGCATTTTGATTGCCAATCCATCTCTGTAAGCAAGTTATAACATTTGCTACAGTAAAACTGTTTAGCCCATACTTTTTTAGCAAAGCCAGATCTTGATGAGTGACTCAGTGAACTTACAGAAACTTATTTCGTTTTTGACAATACATTGAAGTATATAGTATATATATACAGTGTGAATGTGAACCAATTGATGAACCTCGTAGCACATCAACAGAACATTAAATTTGATATTTCAAGTCAAACACTATGATTTTACCTTTATCTTGTCTATGGACAAGGCAGTTTCTGCAGCAGCTGCTTCAATCTTCTCACTCATAAGGGTGATGGTCATTCCTCTTTCATAAAATGCCACTAAGGTTGCCCTTGTCTTGTCATCTATAATATGATATGTATCTGGTCTTGTAAGTTCCATACCTGAAATTTTCAAAAAACAAATTAAGCATATACTGTATAGTGTATAACCCATAAAAAGCACAAATCAATATCAACAAAAACAAGCAAGTAATATAACAAATAATGACACAAATCTCAAAAAATCATTAAGAGATATTAGAGAAATTTTTTTCTGTAAACAGCAATATTTTAAAGGGCTTATGCAGCCTAAAATTACATATAGTTTTTTTTGCTGAAAAGTATAGAATTCAACATGCTTATCAACATGCCACAGATAGAATATACAAATATTTTCTAGTTTTTGAGTTATTCATTGTCAAAATAGGGAATTTGGACAAATTCTGTTGAAGAAATTGACGTCAGAATGATGCGAAATCCCAGACCCCTTTGCGTACCACGGCCAACAAAACAACAAACCAGGCAGACTAAACAACGTCACGTCAATATGTAACTTGAAATAGGGAAACAAATACTAATAAAGAGTATTAAAAAGGCATTTCATGGTCGATCATGTGTTGTAGGGGAACATAACAGCGCGAGTTGGACCAACACTAAATTCATCTCTCTCCATAAGTCTCGAAACTCTTCTAAAGACCTGGATTTGACCGTAACAACTGAAGACAAAACAGTACAATGAACAAAACTCATATGATTCCATAGAATTAATGTTTAACAGTTGCCAACAATTTATTAAATAACAAATGAACTAACCAATTATCAACATAAGTTTTATTTTCAAAACGGACATCCAGCTCTTTCAGAGATCACAACCCGATCCTTTATCATCACTGCCGTACCCAGCTTTGGGTCTTCTTGCAAGAAGAGGTTCTCCTTCGTACAAATTTCGACTATACGAAGACTACTGAATAGTCTTCGTCTTCTTCGCTACCCTCAAGAAGACTTCTTCCTTCGTTGTCAGAGGAATTTGTTTTAACTAATATTTTCGCAATCCGACATTTTGAAAAGATTTTAGCCAGACACTGTTTCAACAGGCCGGGCAGCTCAGCTCTTGCTCAGAGAACAATAGTTGAAGAACAATAGCTCGGTTCATTCTGACGTCACATTTCACCAAAATCATGAAAATTTTATTTTTTTCAAAATTTGTCAAAATTTCTGTGTTTTATTGAAAACAACGGAAATTGGCTCATAATGTGAGGAAAATATCGCGCTTTTAGCCACAGGTAAGATAATTGAAATCGGCATCGCCTAAGTCGAGTTATTAAAAAAACTGTGGCGCACGGTCCATTTTTCCCCTACTGACCCCTATAAAAAATGATTCGCGTGTCATCAAACTGACGTCACAGCTCTTCAACAGACCTGGGTGTGTTTGAGCTTGAAAAAAACATACTTATACTCGTCAGAAAACACTGAAAATAGGTTCATAGTGATACTCAGATCTTTTTCTTTTCATTTCCGTAAAAAAATCGATATGACATTTTAGGCTGCATAAGCCCTTTAAAGGGTTGATTGACAAAACATCTTGAAAAAAATTGAAAATATAGAAAAGCGATCTCTGGCATACCTAGCTTCCACCAAGCAAGTGATGTATATATGTATTTACATGTAATTTATGGCATGGTACAAATGTCAACACAGTATTTCTGGTTTATGTATGTTTGCATTTTGGTTGTTTGAAGGTAACTCCTTTTAACTGCACCTCCAGGAATAACTAGCCCCAGATTAATAACTAGCAATTATTAAGTGACTGTACACTTTTAAAAAGATGCATACATTCAGTAGGATATACTGAAAATGTGGCTAATTTATATAAATATAATATACATAGTAAGATTGCATTGAATGGTACTGACCGAAAATTGGTAAAATGCGATTTTAAATTGAATTGTATTTAACTAAATAGTGTCTTGATGAAGATACCGTATTTCTTCTATTAAGCACCCAGGCGCTTATTAAATATTTCGCAAAATTGGGTGGGCGCTTATTAGAAGGGGGCGCTTATTAGAGGGGGGGCGGTTATTTCATAGTCCTAAAATTTGAAAATCGAACATCTTCAAAAACAAAACAATAATCTTATATTAACAATAATAGTATATAACAATAATCAATAATAACAAAGTTCTGAATGTTACTTATTGACATACGTTAAAAAAATGCTATGTTAGCATTGTTTTAGAAGAAATGAAGAAGCGACAGCATGGTAAAGCCGCACACATGGACATTGAAATGACAAACATTAAAGATGGACATTTTCTTTAAGATATAATGACTAACTTTGGTCTTAAACTACTTGCTTATGTTGCCATTGATAAAAGAAGGGAATTGATGTCTATTCACATGTTTCTACGCTATTATTTGAACCAAACAGTGAAAATGTAAGAATTCTATTAACCGTCCTGGGCGGTTAATAGAGGGGGGCGCTTATTTCACACTTTTTGATTTTAGGGTGGGCGCTTATTGGAGGGGGGCGGTTAATAGAGGGTGGGCGCTTAATAGAGGAAATACGGTAATTACAATGAGGTGTTGAGATTCAATTCACAATACAGGGCAGGAAAGTCAGTGGTTTGGGATTACATCTTCCACTGCTAAAAGTGGACCACAACAAATGACAATGTAACAAATTTCATTGAATATTGAAATTAGTAATGGGCACTTCCAAATAGAGCAAAAGGTGGACTTACTACAATATGATCATTGCTTTCACATCTTGATATACCAGTGTGGAATACTTAGCATGATTTTAGAGTTATGGTTATGCAACAAAACATAATTATTTCATGTGGCAGCAGTAATAGTATTAAATAATCAATTTAATTTTATAGTAAAATGTATAAAATATCTGCATTAGCCAATATAATGTAAAACTAAACGTTTCGGGCTGAGCCCTTTGTCAGTAGTAAAGGAGGATGATTACCTTTTTACTACTGATGATGGGCTCAGCCCGAAACATTTAGTTTTACATTGTATTGGCTAATGCAAATATTCTATACATTTTACTTTAAAAGTAAATTGATTATATATTGTTATATAACCCCCGTCTTTAGGCCTAAGGCTAAATCATATTGAAATCTGATAAAATGTGTGTTGTTGTCAAAGCCTGTAATCTTGTGTCGTCAGAAATATTAGTTGTCTAGCTCACTGACAGGACACAAATGTTCCTGCTTCTACCAGTTAAAACCCGCTCTCCTGCCGGCAGAAGATGCCCCTCTTCATTTAGGCCAAAGTTTTAGGCCTAGTATGTATAGTCCTCAATGCGAATATGCGAGCTGCCTTTTAGTTTGTTTCGAGAAAATGAAGCACCGCAGATAAATAACTATTAATTCCAACAAAAACTGCATAAATAAAACAACAACTAGAAGTGTTTCATAATACCTTTCAATTTCTCTCTCCACTTCAATCCTTCAGTACACTGCTTCCTTCACATTCCACACCAAGCCAAGTCGCGCAATGCCACAGAACACAAACACAGATTGAATCCCCTGGGACAAGCAAAAAACATGTTCTTGGAAAAAGAGGGGAGATGTTTAGCATATGGGTTATTGTCCCTATTCTAAATCATCGGATGGCTTACATGATCATCTGGAATGGATACAACCCACATTTTAAATTTTAGAAGTAAGGGTTGTACCCATTTAGAACAGGCGGAGCTGGTGACTGTTACTACTACAACTGTGGAATATTAACCCTGAAGGTATTACTATCTTTCCTCTCATATCTTATTCAATTTTTTCTTCTAATGTTTGAGTTTTTACTTGAAGGACGAGTTGATTTTTTGGAAACCGCAAAAGCACTACACAAACAACGCAGAGACATTTTGATAGAAAAAACATGTAGGGTAATAAATATTGTGGAACCAATTTACGCATAAGCAACAATTGCAACAACATAAACGACTGGTTAACAACAAGGAAATTAGTTCCCATTCTCCTGCAGGATTTGCTGCGCACAAGAACAAGAACTTCCTCAATTGTTCTGAAACCATGGCCCCCTTGATGATTGGGTATGTGATATAGGCTGATATTATTTCTGTCTGCCATGCAGTGCATATCGAAAAGCGTGCATACGACCAACTTGTGCCAGTTTTTATATAGGTGTCTATTAATATTTTCAGACTGCAAAGAAACCGGGTGCTGCAGATTATGTGGGCAAGTAAATGGGGATCGAAACTATGTATGTAAAAACCATTATCAGTTATTGTATGAAAATATTGTATATATTGCAAGTCCACCAATAACCCCATCCCCTTCGAATAAAAACCCATTTTATCAGCAAAATTGTCCAATAAGCGCTCACTCGAAGAAGCATTCCCTTAAAGGCTCAAAAGCTAAAGCCTGGGCACTTATTCAAGGCTTTACGATAATAAAATACAAATGGTTCATATATTGCAAAATCATGCTGCTGATGATTTGGTGAAGAACGTATCGATAGAAGACGAAAAATACAAAATATCAGACATTTCAAAATTTTCCTTAATTTATGAATGACGCCCTTGAAAGTACTAATTGCTTCTATTCCATAGCCTCAGTGCTGTTGTGGAAGGTGGTTGAACATCGCCTGCATGAATAAAAACTTAGATGATGACGAACCGTTCCAATATATATCCTGTGGCAATGCACTAATACAGGTAGATATTGATGCAGAAAACTCAGATGGACATCTGCTGAAATCGACACCATCAAATAAAAAAGATCCTCTGATAAACTACAAATGGTTACAAAGGAAACAGCAACTGATGATTACTACATACAAAAAAAGAAAAGAGCAACACCAAGACAAATTGAAAACGATTAAAAATGCAACAAAAACAAGAGCAAAGCGTTGCGAGCAATGTCGCAAAGAACTCAAAAGAAATAAAGTAGTGGACCCAAAATACATTATTGGTCATCATTGTGATCGACCATTTTACAGCAAACACACTGGCATATACACCCAGGGACGAGAAATTATTATTTATGCATTAGCAAAAAATGTCTGCGGTCCACCAAGCCAGAAATTAATGGCTCAACGATTGACATAGACAATGTGAAGTCACACATCACAAAAGACGACCTTCATAGTTTCCAAAAAGAGATTGACAATAACATTATTGACCTCTGTGTACTTATGCACATTTAAATTTTATATGTAATTACCTTAACGTGTCTTAACAAGTAAAACTTTGTGAAACAATGAAAATGCACATATCGAAATTTAAGCAGCAAACTTATTGCATCAATTATAGAGTTGTACTCAGCAAGGAGGACTTTCCAGATCTCTCGGGTTGAAGGTGGAGAACTTGTAAATTCAAATGGTTGAAAAAGTAAGGGTTTTCGAAACATGACTTTTGCAAGTCCTGCTATCAACAGACAAATTGCTATTTCAATGCAAAAGAGAGGGTTTCACCAATGAACAAAGCCAAATCCTTAAGGAGTGTAAAGCAAATTCCATCAAAAATATATTGGATGCTATGTAGCTTTGTATTCATCCTCCGATTCATCCTCGGATTCAACATGCTATTCAGCTTCAGATTCCGCTATATGTTAATAAAATGCAAATATCTCACGAAATATACAGAGCTTTTGAAAGATGTTTGCAATTATGGGGAGAGCGATAAATTCTTCAAACATTTGGTAAGTAATGGTTTGCAAGTTTTTTATAAATCATTGTCATTTTTACATTGTTCTTAGCGTAACTTTCACCAGTTGTTGAGCACACAATTTGTGCACATTTTTAACGTTTTGAAACGTTTTTTGAAGCAGTCATGCTGATGGATAAAGACGGAGTTGTTTAGGAAAGACTTCCAGCGACTTGTATATAGAAGGAGTTGTCAAGGCAGTAATGCATTTCAAGGACAACGTTACTAAAAAGGTGAACACGCCGGAACATGCCAGAACAACCCAAGAACAGGCGGAACACTCCAAGAACAACCCAAGAACACGCCAAGAACAGGTCGAAATAATCATTAAAAAACCAACAACAATCTATTGCAATCAATAACTAAGCTAGTTGATGCCATTCTTACCATTTCAGTAACGTTTCTTGAAGTTAAAACATTAATTTTTAAATTTCTTGTCGAACATTTAGGCTGCCAAAATAACAACAATTCACTTCCATTGTCATTACAAGCTTTTGTTGTTTTCCACTCATCACGCAAATGGGGATTGCCTCAGACATTGATCACCTCACCCTCAACGTCTGAGGCAATCCCCATCAATAACGTTTTATTTATATGTCAGATAATGTTCCGATGATGTAATAAGATTTAAGAAATTAGTATTTTTAATTTCCGGAAATGCCACTTCCGGTCATTTACCAAAATGGTCCCATGGCTTAAAGTAATCAGTGATCTTCAATTAGTGGATTCAAACTCTAAAAACGTCGGTTAGGCAGGTTGCTAGATGGTTGTACAAAATTCCCTGCCTAGTATTATGATTGTGAAATCGTCCAAATCAACCAAGAAAACAGGCGTGTAAAGATTCACTTTGTTGGATACCATGAAAAGTTCTAGCGCTTAATCACTTATGAAAAATTCTAAGGCAAAGATTCTAAGGACAATGTGTTCAGTTCTGTTGTCATTCCGTAGTCATTCCGCATTTTCCGCGCTTGTTCCGCTAGTTCCTTGTTTCAGTAACGACTGTTCAAATTTACAGCTAAATTTCTTGACTTTTGCATTCGCCTTTGTTGAACTCAATATTGGTGCACCTTTTGCTCTGTCTGTTATTGACCACTCTTTTTCATGGTCCCATCGGGCTTGTCGTGGGAAATGGCACCAAATGCCTGCGAAATCTTTATTTGCAGTTCCTATGCCACATATAATGGCAAGAAATTTCCAATCTTCTCCCAGAAAGTATTTGATTTGATATGTATTCCCATTAATAGTAATTTGGGACAATTGTTTCATCGCAGCTATCAAATCTGCAAGACATTCTTCCAAATTATCATAACACTCTTTTGTCTTCACAATGGCAAGTGTATAGTTGCCTTTCTCAGTCATTGCTGTAGAACCTTCATTGATGATAGTATATGTTATGTTAATAACATGAAGGTGTTTTCCAATATTAGTACCATCACCACTAATCTTAAGCATTAGTATGAGCGTTTCTCCTGTCAAGCATTGTAAGAATGGGACTTTTTGCTCCAGACTCTCTCTTAAACTAATTTGAGCCCCCCGTGCAATACCAGTAGGCAGAGAATTTCTTACAGAAATCTAGCAACTTTTCCTATGTTTCTTTTCTCACTTGATTATGAACGTATGATGTCTTGTTCTTGTTTTAAGCGACTGTACCTTTTGTAAAAATAGCTCATTCTCACGTGATCGATGACGTCAATATCCAGTATGAAAATTTTTTTTACTCAATCGAAAAGTGATTTATAACTCATTCGATAGATCTCGCTCTACTGAGTACTTTGGGTATAGCATTTCCACCTCTATCACGTACGTGATTCGAGTTACAGCACATTTAAAGTTTTTAAGCCAGGGGGTAACTCCATATAAAATTGACATGTTTTCATGAAAATTTTGGGCAAATAAATTCTTTCCTGCACTTGCGTATACTTTATTTAGTCTAAAATGGGAGGGGCAGGCTAAATATTTTAAGCAGGACCACCAATAAACGATCTAAAAAGGTAATTATTGCATTTTGAAACAAAGCAGTAACCCCCTTGTAAAGTCGAAGTCGTCGTTCTAATGACTTTTTTGTGGAATTTAAAACAAAACAAGCAATATACTAACATTAAATGTTGTAAAAATGGTTAGAAAAGTCTCACTCTAAATCGGTCGGTAGCCATAAGCAGACTATGGTACCCATTCATCATCTGAATCATTGGTCTGAGACTTCCCATTCACTTTCGTTAGAATCGGGGCTGCAATCCTCAATTTCTGCTGCCATCTCGTCATCCCCAAAGTCTCCGTCACTTTCCAGAGGTATACCTTTATCCTGATCTGTATTGGAACTGCTGTTTGCGTTGGGGCTTTTTTTCGTTTCTTCCTTCTTGGCTGGTTTGTAACTGGGCTATCACTCAAGTCATCATTGTCTCCTTCTATCGCAGCTTGATCTGACTTGTATCCTTTCTGGCGATGTTTTTTCTTTTGCAGAGAAGGTGGTAACTGTGTTCCTGTGAACCAAACAGGGGTCACAGCCGATGTTTCCTCGTTCCATTTCCACCCATAATCTTCCGGATCTAGCAGCTCAATCTGATACTCGCCACACTGAAGCCATATTTTAGTTTGCAACTGAGATCGTTTTAATTCTTGAGCTCTTTTCCTTTTGCTGTTGATAAACACTTTTGTATCGATGTAGCCCTCGTCTTTACTACCCTTGTATATAACTGCACAGACAAACTCTTTTAATTCCTGAATGTCCTTCTCAAGCAGTGGCTCGTCGTTCTGCAATCCATCTAGCATAGTAGAGAGTGGTGGATCTTTTAAAAGTTTTTTGAAAATTCTAACTTTTCCCGTTTTGAACATCTATGAGGTTGTATTGCAGCCAGAAATTGAATGAAAAGCTGGCAATGATAAGCAGAGCTGTCTTCCAATAAAGCGGCATATTTTTCCAACATCTGCAAAGCTATCTCGCTCGTACTTCATGAACCATTGGTGCGTTCTAGAATACTTTTCATATGCCCATACAAGAAGGACCAGCACATCTGTATCTTTGGCGACAACAACTACATCTTGATTTGCTAAAATCGAATGTAAGATGAACCTGCTATCTGCTTCTTCATGATTCCAATGGAGGAGCACCTCACTTGACCTATTTGTGATTTGGTATGTCAGTTCTTTTGAGGTTATGACAACTAGGCATTTTAGCTTGGATCTGCTTTCCTTTGATTGCAAGTAATCTGCGATGGCTGAAATAAGGTTTTCCTTGTTCTCTCCATTGTGAAAGAAGCTTTCCCATGGCGCACCTTGTAGCATGCGTTGGTTGACATTGCTGATATGAACCCGGGGGCCTTTTTCTCCTCTGTCTTTTCTTGGGCCTTCTTTTGGGCCTTCTTTCATACTTTTTTCTACGTATGTATCATTGATTATTCCGACACTGTTTGGTTCATGTTCTCTGCTAGGGGTAACAAACTGAACGAGACAGTCGAGTAAATTTGTTTTTGCTGTTTTTGTATGTTGTTTTTGCTTTTAGTGACCTGATCGTAGCCATTCCATCTATGAACAATGCGCATCGTTTTGGAGCAACATCAGTTGTGCTTTCTGACTCTTTAATCAGTAAGTTCCTGAATTGCAATTTATCTGATTGACGAAGACTGTATTCCGTTGTAGCGATTGGCAAAGGCACTGATGTTATGGGGAAATTGAAGGCTTCCTCCATCTAATATATATATTCTGCGGAGTCACGTGATGACGCACTTTCCTCACCAAAAACAATAGATTCAACCCGAAACAATAGGTCGAACACCCCAAAACAATGGGCCGAAACGACGAACCGTGTAATCACAAAGGCTTTTTTGTTTGAGGGTATATGACGATGTATTTCACACTGAATGTTCAGTTTATTATTTTAACCAGGGTAATGGATTCTATTTTTCGATTTTCTCCCAAATTATTGAATTATTCCACTAACTATTCTGCTAATTGTCCTATCATGAAAAAACTACGGTTTACGCTGGCAAAACTTCCAAATTCGCGTCCCGAACTCCATTTTTGAACAGAGTATTCGCTCTTCACATGACCCGTTTCGCCTTTTCCTGCAATTTGATTGGCTCTTTTTGCGTGACCTACATGGGTTCGCGCGAAAAGAGCCAATCCGCATGCGTCACCCTCGGATTGTGGGCGACACATGCGAATTTTCGGTCGTTTTTCGTTATTCACCCTCGGTTGCAGCAGGTACTTTTGGAGAAGACGTGTGTTTTTGTTTTGCACACAAAGGGCGCCTTTCAAAGTGTTTTACGAGCTGAATTTTCTTTGTAAAGAGCTGCTAATTGTTTCAGAGACCCTGGAGAGTTGCAGGAAACAATTGGGAACACAGGTGATGGCCTTGTTTAGTATTTTGAGTTGAAATAATTGTAGTTTTTGTAGTAGGCATTGCTTCGGCATGCTTGCAACGCTTTGGCCCAATGAAAACAAAGTCAAAGTTATGAATTTTTTCAGGCGCTATTTGCACGATTTTCCTCATTTAAACTTTTGACAAGTGTTTGTATGTTTGTATAGTAGGTATAGTATGTATATTTTTTTTTAGTAGGTATACTATGTTTTTATAGTAGGTACAGTAGGTATAGTATGTTTTTATGGTAGGTATAGTATGTATAGTATGTTTTTATAGTAGGTTAGGTATAGTATGTATTTATACTGGGTATAGTAGGTATAGTATGTTTGTATAGTAGGCATAGTAGGTATAGTATGTTTCTATAGTAGGTATAGTAGGTATAGTATGTTTTATCGTAGGTATATAACAGGTTTATATGTAGGTATGTAGGTATGTAGGTATGTAGGTATGTAGGTATGTAGGTATGTAGGTATGTATGTATGTATGTATGTATGTATGTATGTATGTATGTATGTATGTATGTATGTATGTATGTATGTATGTATGTATGTATGTATGGGCATGAGCAAAGCGAATGCAGGGCGCCAACCAGATTAAGCTTATTTTTACTCGACGGGCTCTGGGAAGGGAGCGAAGCGACCGAGCCCGGTTCATATATGTATGTATGTATGTATTTATGAATGTATGTATGTAGGTAGGTATGGATGTAGGTAGGTATGGATGTAGGTATGTATGTATGTATGTAGGTATGTATGTATGTATGTATGTATGTATGGGCATGAGCGGGAGCGAATGCACATACATACATACATACATACATATACTATATACTATATATATTATATACCTACGATAAAACATACTATACCTACTATACCTACTATAGAAACATACTATACCTACTATACCTACATAAAAACAAAATATACCTACTATACTTACTATACAAACATACTATACCTATATAAACATACTATGCCATGCAATATCTTTTTGTAAGCACAGCTCGAGTTCTTGTCTACCTTTGGCATCGGTGTGATTAGGGAAATTCTTTGGTCCCACTTTTCTACCTAAGCTATATGGAGGAGCTTCTAGAAAGCTGTCATTTTCAAAGTTTGATATATCTAGGGGCAGTTTTTTTTCTTCACCGAGTGTGGGAAGAGACTTTCTTGGCTAGAAAGCAGCTGAAATAACGTCTTGTTTGTATCATGGGTTGTACCCGATCCCGTTGCAGTATCTTGTCGACCATCATTATTATCTATGGTGCTATGACAGATGATTCCTTTGCGCAAGTGCGGAAAGTGGCAATCTTTGCTTACCGTTCTGGCCCAAGCTTGATTTTGAAGCCGAATGCTGTTGTAAGAAATCGCATGGTTACATTTGTGTAAGTAGTTGATGATTCCCTTGCTTCCAGTTGTTACAAAACCTGAAAAATGAAAAAAGAATTGGAATAAGTTCAGAGCTTAAACAAAAACAAAACATAGCTCCAATTAGATAGAGGTAGAGCCCGACGTAACGTATTGAATCCACCTTTTGGAGATAAATCCTTCTTGATCAAACTTATGGGCCAGGGATATTTCGCTTTTGAATCTTAAAAATCAATTCTTTCAGAAAAGTTTTCGCATAATAAAAATGGAATTAAATGGTTAAATTTCTTAAAACCTCCAGTCTTTCAATGCCAACACTTATTATAACGATCTCCATATATATAGGTAACAATTTGTTATTGGGTTAAACTTTGTTTACATGGAAGAATCCCATTGAAAAATAAAGCAAAAGATGTCCATAACTGAATTAATTTGCATTATGGAGGACGTATCTTTTTGAAAAGGTGGATTTATTGTAAGATCAATAATGAATTCCAATCTTACCTAGTATTTCCTGTTTGGCTATGATTTCTTTGTAACGATTGACTCCCAGTCGCTGGCAAGGGACCAGATTTTTATTGCCAAGTTCTTAGAGGTTGTTATGTTGTAACCATATTCATGTAACCATTTCGACGCAGATCTAAATGAAATGTGTTCACCGAATTCTTCTTCAATTTTTCTACGGAGTGTTCGAGTATCAAAAATAATGGGTGCATCTAATCCGACTTCTTCACTTGCATAACCGATATCTTTCAAAAGCTCGTGTAACAAGAAGGCACATTTTTCTTTGATTATCTTTTTCTTCAGATTTAAGAAAAACGGCTGTAAGACATGATCCTCCTTTTCATCTCTCTGTTCTCTTTGGACGGGGAATTAGGGATGCGCGTATTGCAAATAACATAGTCTATGATAGAAAATGTCTGCAGAAAAGACATCAAAACAATCTACTTTCAATATTGCATCAAGTCTTTGTGATGCGTTATAACACTTGTGATGCTTATCCCTCAAGTACTCGTCCTTCTTTTCTAAAATCTTGGCTGCGGCATTATCGTCCGAGCACCTTGTTAAACTCCCTTGCATATAAGTTTCTGAATCTTCTTCTGTCTTTTCAAAGTAAATGAACCAGCGTCTCTCATCATAGCTAACTTCTGAGCAGGAACGACTAACTCTTTTAACTGGTGATGGCGCATTGC
Organism: Sanderia malayensis; assembly: GCA_013076295.1. Classification (NCBI taxonomy): domain Eukaryota; kingdom Metazoa; phylum Cnidaria; class Scyphozoa; order Semaeostomeae; family Pelagiidae; genus Sanderia; species Sanderia malayensis. Next base: position 25,016 of record RQOL01000952.1, read on the forward strand.
TGCTTGTGGCCTCGGTTGGTGTGGATTCGTCGCTATGTGGCATAGATTTAAGACCAAATCGAGTTGTAAATAACTCAATCTTTGTACGAAATTTTAAATTACATGAGTTGTGAACAGCGTAATTGGCTTCGCTTAGTTTAGGAATTCTACATGATACTTCAGTGAAACAGTGTGTTTTATCGCCATCGGGAATATCAATTTTAATCCATCTCAATGCTTCCCCTGTTAAATTTTGTAACCCTTGCTGGGTGATTGCTCTAACTTGATCTTTGCTTTGAATGCTTTGATTACAAAGAAGACAAACTTTATTACTTGGATTTCTTTCAGGACTGAAAACTGGCACGGACATTGTGAGGAATCTGCATATTTATTTATAAGTCTGCCTTTCGAGAGCAAGATTGAAACACTGCTCACTGTTCACTTTTACCAGGTCAAATTTCAAAATCATGGTTTTATTTTCAAGCTTCAAATTTCAAGCAAAGAGGAAGTAGCCTTTCTTGCTATTGTTTTCCTAAAACTAACAAATGCCACAATTAACAAACAACCATTTGGACATGATTGGGAGACCCTTCTAAAGAGATCCAGGTCCCTGTACATGGACTTTCGTTTTAGACGGGGGTTACTGCTTTGTTGGAATAATTACCTTTTTAGATCGTTTATTGGTGGTCCTGCTTAAAATATTTAGGCTGCCCTTCCCATTTAAGACTAAATAAAGCATACGCAAGTGCAGAAACGAATTTATTTTCGTAAAATTTTCATGAAAATATGTCAATTTTATATGAAATTACCCCCTGGCTTAAAAACTTTAAATGGGCTGTAACTCAGATCACGTACGTGATAGAGGTGCAAATGCTATACCCAAAGTACTCAGTAGAGCGAGATCTATCGAATGAGCTATAAATCACCTTTCTATTGAGTAAAAAATATTTTCTTACTGGATAGTAACGTCATCGATCACGTGACGATGAGCTATTTTTAGAAAAGGTGCGGTCACTTAAAATAACAGCAAGACATCATACTTTCATAATCAAGTGAGAAATAAAACATCGGAAAAGTTCCTAGATTTCTGTAAGAAATTCCCTGCCTACAGGTGTTTCTTTCAAATCAAGTTTTTTATTAAATTGTTGCATTCTCTGTTTTAAGAAATAAAGAGTAGGAAGTTCTTTGGAAACAGCTGAAAGTTCTCTCCAAGTCTCATCTGATACATGAAATTTTTTCTTAGATAAAGCATGTATGCAACTTGATCAACATCTTCATTTTGAAGAGCAACATTTGCATTGTTAGGCTTAAGTTGAAAATCCTCTGTGTCAATCAATGTTATTTCTTCGCATGCATGTTCTTCCACATTGTAGATAGAAACCTTGCCTGGGATGAACCCATGGATCCCCAAAATGCTTAATGAACATTACATTTTTTTTTGAAAAATTCTTTTAAAGTAGACCTGCAACCTAAAAACAAGTTGAGCTTTTTTGATCAATTCCAATGCGCTGATGACGAATCCGCTATTCATTTTTTAAAGTCAAGCTTTTTTTCAAGATATAAGCTGCTAAAGTTCGAAAATTTGGCTAAAATTTGGTTGAGTTTGCATTAGCCAAAACTGTACGGCAATTACTTGTATAAATAAAGGTTTAGATGTTTTAAAATTATAGACCATATTGACAGTCTTTTTGATTATGGTTTTGCTGATGCTGAGGAAGGTGTAGTGGAGATAGGTGTAGGATAGTGGAGACTTTAAAAATTCTCTTCCACAGATACACATGTTGATGTATGTGATTTCCACCGGGAAAAAGCTTGGACAGAATGGGTTGGAAAATCTAGCCATGGGGTGAATAGCTGTAAGTCAGAAGTTCTTGGTTACTTACGTGGTATTGCAACTAGTGAAAATGAAGAAATTATGAAGAAGAATATTGAAATCCTTCAAAAAAGCAACCTGTGGAACACCTCTGAGCCCCTGCGAAACTATTACGACGAGTTCTGGGGATTACATTTAAAGGTAACCAAGTAAAACACACAGCTATTGCTTATATCAAAATCAGTGACAGGTATTATGTAACATTATAAAACGCTTTGAGCATAAAGAATGCAATTTTAAATCAATACATGGTGATCATCTATTAACAGAAATGGGTTAGATTCTACCGTGATCAGAAACTCCGCGTGGCTATTTACACAAACAATGGAACGGAGCGTCAAAACAATTGGCTCAAATCATCATACTTAGACAACAAAATAAATAGCAACTTAGCTGACCTGGTTGATCTTTTGCTGAATCAATTTCTGCCAGATAGCTACAAAAAGTGCCTATATTTGCAGCATTTACGGACACATGCCATATCCAGTTGTCTCAAATTATATGAAATCATATCTTCTTGCTCTATGGAAGATACAAAGAATTGAATATAAAGAGCAGCAACAGTTATAAACAGTATGACACAAGAGTACCCGATTTTCTACATAACAGATCAAAAGGTGTTGTGAGGCATATAATGGACAGAATTTCAACTGCTACAACAGACAGAGTGACTGTTTCAAAGGTAGATGCAACAAGGTTTGCTGTCAGAAGTGGACAAAACACTGACAGTATATGGTTGGGATCCGAAGACTACTTACCATCTTGCAATTGCAAAGATTTCAAAATTAGAAAATTGCCTTGTAAGCACATGTGTGCAGTTGTTAACCAACCAGGAATTGGATGGGAATCATTGGGTATCAGCTTCACTGATCATGCATTATTTAAGCTAGATTCAGTTGTTCTGCATCCTAGTGCAACAGAAGCAAATAACGACCTTTCCGCTAGCATACCCATTGCTGATGATGCACATGCCTTGTCAGGGGCTGAACCAGCAGAAACACCTATGCAACATAAAGAAAAAACTGTGGATAATGTTAAAGCTGCTACATTGTTAAAATTAAGAACGGGGAAATGCAAAAGAAAAACACGTCATGAATGTGTACAAAATTTAAAAAATCTTCACGATGAGCTTTATGTGACCCAGGATGCAGAAGTACTTTCGGAAACAAACAAGCTTATAACAGAAGCTTGACATTACATCCGAAGCCACAGATTGATGGAAAATGGTATATCTTTGAAAGATAAAACTGTTTCACCAAAGAAGAAAAGAAAATTAATGAAGCAGTCAACCAGTGCATCAATGAAACACTTGTTGTACAAAAAAGAACAAATTTTCAAAAAGAATTGGGTTGATTGCTGATCATCATAACAATAATGTTGCCATCACCAAAAACACAATGGTGCAAGCAAAGTTGCAAAGAATCGATGTAGATAGTATCACAATCCCATCTCCACATACAAATATCTGGTTAGAAATTGGGGCTTTAAAGCTTACTGAAAGTTTGAGGGACACTCTTATTCACCCTTTGGGTTGGCTAACTGATGAGCTCCTTGATGCAGCACAACATTTGATAAGGGCCAAAGGTCTAGGTATAGCTGGTCTTTATAACATCACTGCAATGACACTCCATCGAAACATCATGATTGAACAGGCTAGAGAACAGGCAATTCAGTGCCACAATATAGGGCACCATTGGGTTACATCTAGCACTATTTCTGGTTCAATTATTGCATACGAAAGCTTCTCCACAAATTTAAATGAAGCCTTGAAGTGACAACTGGTGCATATGTGCAGATACATGAGCAAAGATGATGGTCAACTTGATGTAAATGTGGTATTACAGCAGAAACAAAAAGGAGGATCGGACTGTGATCTTTTTGCTATAGCCAATGCTGTAACACTTTCCAGTGGTGTAGATCCTGGCTCTGTTGTTTGGGAGCAAAACAAGATGAGACCCCATTTGCTGAAAGGCTATGAAAAACAAAAGATTTCAATGTTCCCTCATTTACCAAGGTCTACTTGTACAGAGAAGGAACATTATACAATTAGTGTTTATTGTGTATGTCTTAAACATATTACTGCAGTTGAGCTGCTGGAATGTTCAGTTTGTAGAAACAAATACCATTATGGACTGACATACTGTTGTATTAAATTAACCTCAACACAAGCAGCTGCTGCTCTGAGTGGAAATCAGTTTGTGTGTCACAGATGTAGCCCAAACTGACACAATGTACATATATTTCAAACAATACTATTATAACAGATACTATTACTACGATAATAGTATGGGTTACATACATACAATGATGGTATCGATGATGGTTTAGTTTGGCTGATGCTATCATGCTATGATGATACAAGAAGCCATCACTATGCAGATGATGGCTTCTTGTAGCACTCACTTTCTGCAGGAACTGCCTCAGAAAACGTTGTTGCGTGCTGCTGTCTTCGTTTTGCACTTCATTCATTCCATCTAGCTTGATCTACGAAGAAGCTTTCATATCCAGGGGAAGGCGGTATCGACCAACAGCCCTCAGAGCTCGTACAGCTTCGCCATAGAACTCCTCTACCCATTGGCTTGGAAACTTGTTGATGTCAGTTGCATTTCTGGAGCATTGCCCTTCATCTGATACGAATTTTTTCTGAAGCCTGTGACCGCTTTCAAGTCCATTTGTATAAAATCGACCAGTGATGTCCAGACGTGAACGAGCTGAGAGAGCCAGGTTTGATTTAAATAGAGCTGATCGTTTTGCAGAGAACCATGAATAAAATTTAGGTAGAAGCTGGTCCCAGATTTCTTTCAGGCTCGCTAATTTAGCATCAAAATCATCTTTGTCTGCAGCACCAGCAAGTGCAAATTCCTCCACAAACCCACCCTGTCTGCCGTATATATCTTGCATTATTTGTTGCATTGTGCTTTTGTTGGCTCTTATTTCCTTTAAATGCCTTTCGTCTGCTCTTTGCGTAAGCTGTGTCCAATACAGACTCTGAGCACTTTTGAAAATGTCTTTCAAACCATTAGCCACTGCATTGTCTAGATTGTGTCCAATTTGCTGGACCATCAGTAGTTCCGGCTTTTAGAATACCATTTCCACAGTGAAAGCCTACAAAAATTGTGGAGCTTTCAGTGATGAATTGAAAATTAACCGAGTACTTACCTGTATGAAGGGTAATTTGTATTCTATTGACCTGTGGGGACAAGAAAGTGTAGTAGATTCATGAGACCAACAACACCTTTTCATAATTTCGTTCACAGGAACACCATTAAATCTAGCTTTACTAGCTGCAGTTGATCTGCAACTATGTGGTGCAAGCGTCTCTGTATTAACCAACCCCTGCTTTGGTAAGAACATCTTTCACCCATCTGGAAATTGTATCTCTCGATGCCTGTCTATGAGGTTTCTTATGAGTGACAATCAGCTTGTCTGCAACTACTGACAGTTTCTTCCTCTCTTCAATATAACATCCTGCACAGCTTACTACGCGTAGTTTAGGGTTTTCCATAAATCTGTTCAAAATGATATGCTTCTCTTTCCAGTTTGGTCTTGAGTGTTTTAGGTTGCCCATCGGCATAATTGTTAACTGTTCTCTTGATATTTTAATTTTATCAATATGGATGCAGGTAAGGGTATGCTTCCTCCTTGCACTCAAAATAAGCAGTAAGATAACAAATTTCTTAGATAGCTGTTCAAATGATAAGTCTGCATTATCTGGCAGCTTGTTCAAAAAATCTAAAACAATGTTGATATCCCATATTGATGTGTACTTGGGAGTTGGTGGATGTCTGTTGAAAACCCCCTTTACAAACCGTTTTACTAGTACATGTTCTGCTAAATTTGGCACATTATCAACTGTTATGCATGTGGCTAGAGCACTTCTAGCTGCACAAATGGTGCTATATCCGCCTCCTTGTTGGTACAGCATAGCGAAAAAATCTAAAAGTATTTGGATAGTTGTATGAAGGGGATTTCTGTCCCTCTCAAGACAAAACTCATACCATTTTCTCCAGACTGACTGGTAACGTTTTTGTGTCCCTGGAGTCCAGGAATCAAGGATGATTTTCTCAGTGTCTTCTCGAAGTTCTTAGCCTTGTAAGGGATTCCTGAGACATGTACTGCTAACAGATCCAGCTTTGGATATAATGGATGAGTCTGCTTCTGTCGAACGGCAGTTTCAACACATGTGCCGAAGCCGGTATGAGGACAGGATTTTGCACCGACATTCTCATGATCACTGGAATCCAATATTGAGTATTCCAATATGGAATAATCATGATCCCATCGGCCTTTTCTTGCAGTATTTTGGATACCACCGAACCAATAACCCTGAAAGGATGGAATGCATAAAAATTCAAATTTGTCCACGACAAAGAGAATGCATCAGTTGCAATAGACCCAGGATCAGGTGCCCAAGAAACATAATTTGGCAACTGTTTATTCGACCTGGTGGCAAGCAGATCAATATCTGGCTTGCATTTTAAGGCTTGTTCAAAAATATTGGGATTTAATTGCCACTCAGTGCAATCATTAAACTCTCTAGATTTCTTGTCTGCTACAATATTATGAATGCCAGGGACATGCGCTGCTGAAACCCAAGAACCTATTTTAATACAGAATTCCCAAATTTCCATGGCAATTTTGTCACAAGAATTAGACTTTGTGCCGCCCATGTTATTTATGTATGTAATGGCTGTTGTGTTGTCATACATAACTTGTACATGCTGAAAATGTTTCTCCTTGCAATAAGAAAATAATGCAAATTTAACCGCCTTGAGTTCTAAAACATTTATGTGGTCAAGTTCCTCTTCAAGCCAGTTACCCCCTATGGGTGTTATTCCATTTGTAGCACCCCATCCTTTACTGCTGGCATTTGTGTGGATAATGAGATCCACTGTGGGAGTCCTTATTTGTTTCCCAGAATTTTCAATACTCTTTTCCCAGTAGTAAAGATCTCTATAAGCATCATCACTTAATTCAATGATGGCTTCAAAATTGCCCCTATGGTTCTTCAGTTCCTGTATTTTTAGTTTCTCTAGATTTCTGTAATGCATTTTCCCATATAAAAAGGCAGGAAAACATGCAACAACTTTCCCAATAATAGACGCTAATTCTCTGATGGGCAAAATATATCCTTGATATGGTCTTTAATATTCACAACTTTTTAATCTGCTAAAGAGATGCGCATGCTACCTGAATTTATGATAAACCCTGAGAATTGTATGCTTGGGTAGGGGTGAGCACTGATTTTTCATGCTGGATTGTAAACCCCAGCTTCCGCAATTGCTTTATTGTGAAAATAACATTGTTTTGACAATCCTCAAAATTGTCACCTTGGAGGTATGTGTCATCAACAAATATAACAGACTCATGCCCTTCTCGTCTCAGTGCACTGAAGGGGGCTTTAATAGTTTAGTAAAAGTCCTCATCGCTGGCCCATAACCATTTGGCATTCCTCTGTAAGAGTAGAATGAATCCCCCCATGCAAAGTTGAAATATTTTTGATGATCAGCATGTATGGGAACACTGTAGAAGGCATCTTTCAAGTCTACTGATGCCATACAGACATTGTGTTTGATAATATTTAATACATTCAACAATGACTCCATTTTAAAATGTTGGTGTTCTACACTTTCATTTAACTTTTTTAAGTTGAGTATCATTCTATGGCTACCATCCCGCTTTGGCCTAGTAAAAATGGTCGAGAAAAAATCTCCTGAAACTCTACCACATTGGTAAATTACACCCTTCTTAATCAGTTTTTCAATCTCTGAATTAATTATTTCTATTTCACGCTGATGATGGTAGATTTTATGAATGTTATGTTTTGTTGGGAGATCACAAAAATCAACTTTCAGACCCTCTTTAACAATGCTTAATATGTATGGGTCATGTGTAATTTCTTTCCAGGCTGGTAAGTGATGTGTAATATTTCCTGCCTGATAGTTTTGAACATCATGTATCAGAGTGTTATTGTCTATAACTGGTACCATACTGACCTCTAATCCTTCTGTACATTGTGCCTTGGACGAGCTCGTCCTGTCAGTGCCCCTCTCTGCCCCCAGGATAGATTCCTGGGAGCACCCTGCCAGTTTTTTGAATATCCCCTGTTATTATAGCCTCTGGAGTTTGAAGTGTGTTTTCCTCTATATTGTTTACTACCAAGGACTTTGTTAGTAGTTTTAATGTTTTGCAATTATTTAGTAACATCAGGCCCAAAGAGGTCTTTGGAGTCCAGAGGGGCAGTGTGTGCGATTACATGTGTTTTGCCGGGTAATCAGGGCTTTATGTTGCATCTCCTAATCTGATTTAGCTCTGTACAGGCATGTGCAAGAAGGGCCACTGAGTCAATACTCCTTTTCTGCAGGGTCTTATATGACTGTCGTATGTCATTTTTCTCCTGGCAGTCGACCAGGAGGTTCGCAACCTCTACATTTGCAAGTGCGGCACCCATAACACAGCTTAACACTTTTGCATCTGTTTATCCTTTTTTCTGTCATCTATAGTCATAATGGCTCTCCATATTTCCTCATTGCAAGATTTTACGAAAAGATTAGGACAGTTTTCTGGCCTTGCTTGTTTGTCCACAATTTTATTGACTTTATCGTCTTTTTGCTTATTAGCAAATAAGGAGTTTACAATGCCTGCAACTTTACTGTTAATGCTTTTTCCTATCTTTTCAGCCGTGACATGCTGGATTGACATTTCATCCAGAACGTCATCTTCTGGTTCGTCATCAGGCCTATTTTGTTGAGGATCAACCAGATTATTGATGTCATCATCCAGGCTATCATGCCCTTCGAGACTGAGACAATCATCTTCTACTCTAGTCCCAGTAGGGTCATTATTCGTATCCCGCGTTTGGGATGTGAAGGCCTCTTTGCGATTCCTTTTACAAGGGACCCAGTCCCCTCCTGGATCTGATGAATCACTCCCCTCATCAGCATACTCAAACCTCCGTTTTCGAGTTTTCCTGGGGTTGATAGGCCCTTTGCCCCCAGGTAGCCCTTCTACTTCGACAGAATCATTCCCTCTGTCATGGTATGAAGCCTTATCAAGGCTTTGCTCCTCAATAACTTTAAAAATATCAGTAAACTTTGTAGCTAGCCCCGACGCCAAGCTCTCCATCCCCGATTGGAGTGTTCTGGCAGGGTGCTCAAAGTTTTCGTTTTGGGCTTGCACCAGTGCCTGCAAGTCCGTGGGGCCCGATGAAACTTCCTCTGCCACGCCAATTTCCATAATAAGTAAAAATAAAGAAAGATCTGACCTTAATTGTCCTGTATGCTTGCCTTTTTGTCTTTTAATTTTCCAAAATTTGGAAGACAGTTTCTTCCCAAGTGAGCGAAAAACGTGTGTCAGTGAAGTGAATGAAATGCACGTGCACGGAGATATTAAATGTATAATAATATAAATAAATATATAATATCCACAGGGAGATAGAAAAACATCAGTACATTTCATTACCCTTTGCTTAAGAGAGTATAATGAAAATTTATGTCCTGAAATATGAGATAGAATGTGCAGAAGTGTGTGTGACGGAATTTGCCCTCACGTTGTAGACAAATTTTGAGTTCCGTGGCTCTTCTTCTGGTCCCTAAAAGTCCAGTATACAGCATTAACAATGGCTAAAGTCCTTGCTCTACAAAGTATGACGTGCATTGAAGATTTTCTCACCTTTGCTTCTTTGATGAGATCGCTGTAGACTTTAGCCCACGGTATGCCCTCACTTACGAACTTTTTTGTTCTTTGGTGTTCTTTGGCGTTGCCTTACATATGCTGGTGCATGTGGAAGTTTTGCATTCCCATGCCTTGCAACAACGAATTGTGATCGTTTCCATCCATCCAGCGATATGTCATATAATAATATGGCATTGTTTCTTTACAGTCTGCTCTTCTTGCAGTGGCAAGCATTTGAACAAACATTGGGTTACATTTGTTCTGTCTGTAAATGCATGATAGCTCATATACTTCACTGACGGACCTATACTTTCTTCTGTATCGCTACCCAGCTCTCTCATTGACAAAAAATTCGTCATCAACTTTACGAACAGCCTTGCAACTCCAGCCGCCATCACTGACAATTACACGATACAAGCGTTTTGGACAACCTTTCTGTACATAGGCTCTATTTCCATCTGCTGTCACCAAATCCATTCCAACAACATCTTTATTAAAGGTAGACATATAACCTTTTCTTATGGATAAGGGTGCTTTCTTGCTCTCATACTATTCGAGATGGCTGAGCAGAACATTTGGTATGGCATTTGCAGTATCAGTGATACTAGGGGTCATCACTCGCTTCGCTCGTTCGCCCCAGCACATCAAGTAAAAAAAGCTTAATCTGGTTGGCGCACTTTGTGCGCTGCATTATTATCCAGAAATATAGACTGATAGGGTGCACTTCATGCGCTGCATTCGCTTACGCCCATGCCCCTTTCAACCCCACGTACAATGGGTTAGCTCGCTGCGCTCGCCTGTCTATCTATTATCCAGCAACATAGACTGATAGGGCGCACTTCGTGCGCTGCATTCGCTTACCCTCATGCCCCTTTCAACCCCACATACAATGGGTTAGCTCGCTGCGCTCGCCTGTCTATCTATTATCCAGAAACATAGACTGATAGGGTGCACTTCATGCGCTGCATTCGCTTACGCCCATGCCCCTTTCAACCCCACGTACAATGGGTTAGCTCGCTGCGCTCGCCTGTCTATCTATTATCCAGCAACATAGACTGATAGGGCGCACTTCGTGCGCTGCATTCGCTTACCCTCATGCCCCTTTCAACCCCACATACAATGGGTTAGCTCGCTGCGCTCGCCTGTCTATCTATTATCCAGAAACATAGACTGATAGGGCGCACTTCGTGCGCTGCATTCGCTTACGCTCATGCCCCTTTCAACCCCACGTACAATGGGTTAGCTCGCTGCGCTCGCCTGTCTATCTATTATCCAGAAACATAGACTGATAGGGCGCACTTCGTGCTCTGCATTCCCTTACGCTCATGCCTCTTAGAAGCCCACATACAATAGCTATGTCTATTTTTGCATTGACATGCAACATTGGATCATAAGATGGCAATTGACCTCTGAAAGCACAAAACCTTAGGTGAAGGGATAGTAACAATTTTAATGAATGTAAATTGTAACTTTGGGTAGGTTAGCAGAACAATGAACTTAAATTTTACTCTACCATTTGAGCAAGGATAGTTGTCTCCCAAGGATAAAAGTAATATATTGTTATTGTGTCCCAGATCAGTCTATGAGGGAATAACATGACACAAAAGCTAATTAAATTACAATGTGATAGAAACTTACATAAACAGAATTCTCCTTTCATGCATAGTGTAGTAAATGTTTGTTTCAGTCATTTGACATTTGCATGGTGTGAATAGCAAGTATTAGTGACATTGACAGCTTCGGTTAATCACTTCAGTATTTGTTTCACTAAGAATCATATAGGAAAAAGGAAGAATTAATAATCAATGAAATGATAATATGATACTTATAGGGTAATAGGACAACATGATAGTTTTGCAGCCATATTCATCAATAGCCCTTGTGGATTAGATGAAAAAAAATGTTTGAAATGCAAACTGAGTGAAAATCATCTTCCCACTGGTCTATGAATGCTTCATCCATCATCAGTATTGAAAATAGGTAGCAATAGTTTGATGAGGATGTCAATATAATTTTCTTGTGACACATACATGGAGGCAATGAACAAAAGGAATGAATGAATTGGTAAATACTTCAGGAATTATTTTAAATCCAAGCTAACACTGGGAGGCACATGTAGTCAGGGCATCAACAATCTATTATGGAAGCAAATAGACTATACAGGTATTAAATAACTAATCAAAATTTTCGATTTCCTTGCAATCAGTAAAGTTTTCATGGCCTAACCAAAATTAAGATGGTTTAACAATTTGATGAAATTGAATTGGGAATAAGTTAAAAATCAAGTATAAGTGTATTACCTGTAACATACATTGAAAATGTCCCCTGTAAATTTGGAAATAGTTTCCCAATTATAAGTTGTCCTGTTTTATGATCTTTTTGTGATGCAAACCCAAGCTGTTTCAAATTCATATTTCAAAAGTTATCGTTGAGCATTGATGGAAAAGAGGCCAAAGTTTTTCAACGACCTCGTTTCAATGGCGGATAAAGGGTTATTTTTGGGAAGAAGAAGAGCAGAAATGCATCTCATTAAGAACGCACATTGACGAAGCTCAGTAAATTAGAAGAGAGTACATTGATCCTGCATTGTCTTTGCATATAATGTATTAGTACATAAACGGTAAAAAGTATCATTCATGCTAGCTTAAACTATGTGTTACACACAACTATAAAAAACTTTTGGCATACAATTTCATAAAGGTAAACATGAGATTTAACATGCATGAATAAATATGTACACATACTTCTGATGTTCATTTACTTCTAATGCCCCGGACACTGGAGTGTTGTGAAAGTGTCCAGATCGTTCTTAGCGGATCTTATTGACTGGAGTGGTGTGGCAAACCAGCAATATTCAAAGCTTTTTACAGCTTTGCGTTCTGCGTGCTGTGCTGATATCACAACAGGGAACATCACACTGTAGTGCAATGCCGATCCGCTAGAACCACAATCTGAGCCCCGTAATTTGCGTATGTGCATTTTGGTAGACTGACACCCTCTGTGAGCAACGCAATTTATGCTCAAAAGTATTTGAAGACCTTTACAGGACTTCTTGGAAGACAATGTTTTTTGTCTTCCTGTGTGTTTCCTCTGGGAGGAATACTTTGAGCCCGTCAAATGATATTGCTCTTGACATGGCCACATATAACTGACCATGTGTAAACACGGGCTCAGGTAAATACAAACCAACATACCTCGGAGATTGTCCCTGTGCCTTGTTGATAGTAAGGCAGTATGCTAGTCTGACTGGAAATTGCCGTCGCTTGATGTTGAAAGGCATGTCACTGTCCTGTGTTGACAATGTTATTCTGGGAATCATGACCTGCTGGCCTCTGTGTTCCTTCGTGATGATCTCTGCTGTGATCACGTTACGTCGGAGATGGCGTACAATGAGTCTTGTGCCATTGCAAAGACCTTTCTTTGGATTTAGATTCCTCAGAAGAATGATTGTTGCACCAATCTTAAATAAGGAATGTTCGAAATTACGATGTGTATCATCGGATGACCATTATTATTATTATAAGTGTTATAAAATTATTATTATAAAATAAGTGTAGAATTAATGTATATTTAGTACATATAAGAAAATTATACCTTGAGTCTAAGTCGACGTAATGGCATTCCGTTAGGAGTTAGATTGTTCAGAAACTCAATTGGATATGCCGCCTCCTCATCTGGATCCTCTGTTATCACACTGTCTGTGCTGTAGTATGTTCTGTCAGGAGTTTGTAGTCTTTCCAGAATGATGTAATTGATTTGATGTGAGAAGTCATTCTTTGGGGTAAGACAACAACGTTCTGACATGGTTACAGGATCCAGCATGAGGTGGGACTGTGGTGTATTAGGCTGGGGATATATGAAGTTGAGCATTTCCTCTTGCGAAGATGTGCATATTTGATGTGGCAAAGTGATATTGTCAAGTGCATCATGTGGTTCTTGTTTGTTGCCGAGTCTTAGGAGCCATTCTGAGAATTCTCTGTAAGATTCATCTTGAACAGCTCTCATGTTTGTGTGTAGGCGATGTTGTTGAAACTGTGCCCACAAATCACTGATTTGATATGATTTAAGACTCTCTGATACGATTTTCTCTCTTCCTGCTTTGGGGACAACAGGTAAGACCTGTCTGAAATCGCCACCAAGTAACATGAATTTGCCACCAAATGGCTTGTCAACTCTTGTGATATCCCGAAGCAGTCTGTCAACTGCTTGTAATGCCAATGCTGGTATCATTGAGGCTTCATCCCATATGAACAGGGTTGTTTCACGCAACAGCTGTGCTTTTCGGCTCTGTCTCTTGACATTGCATGTTGATTCCAGCTTCAATGGTATTGGAATTTGGAATTGCAAATGCGATGTTCTGCCATTGATAAGCAGTGTTGCTGCAATTCCTGACAAAGCCATACACTGAACTTTGTGTCCAGATGCATGAAGATTACGAACCAACGTGCTATAGAGAAGTGTTTTCCCTGTGCCGGCTGGTCCGTCGAGAAAGTGACAGTTCTGCTCTGATTGCGCTTCAATTGCTTGAATAATGGCTGTGTAAACAACTCGTTGTTCTGGATTCAAGGCAGCGTGCATTTGTTCTCCTTGCTCTCTTTCATGTTCAACATCCATGTGATCTTCCTCTGAACACATAAACAATAGTTTATTTGCTAGAAATAGAATTATATATTATTGGCTAAATTGTTACAGTGAATATCATCATGGTAAGTTGTAAATCACTTTGTTCTGGGATGACAAAGTCGGCCGGTAGCTGAGGAAGGTGATCGTAATTTGTGATGGACAAACCATGAACCTTCAAATTGTTGTCAATATCATGTAGACATTGATACATGTGTCTGTCTTGGAAGGTTATCTCTGGATTGTCGACTTGATCACGTCTGACAAAGTCTTCACTCATTGCTTCTTTGAAGGCATTGAAGAGTGTTCTGATGTCTGATGGCGTTTGAAAGAGTAGCAATGATGCAAACAACTGTCTGAGTTGTGAAGGCATATGGAAGATGGCAGCTTCATCAAGGCAACGTGTGATTTCGGCATCATCTTCTAATAACCCTAGAGCTAATGCTGCATCTTTGAAGGAATCACATAGATTACCTTCTACCGTGCGAAGGTCTTCAAATGAAGTAGCATCTTGTTGATGGAATAGCATAATTCTGAGTGCAAATTTTTGCTCGCAAGGTCTCGGCTGCACTTGATTTACTCTACCAATGATTGGCATTGTTCATCGTTGTCTGGCTGTCCATGTTTTTGAACGCTCCTGGAAAACATAATGCTCTGGTATCTCATGATAGAGGTACTGATGTGCAGCTGGATCTTGCTGGTTAAGTTCAAACCATGCTGTAAGTGTTGTTCTATCACCAATGTTGTTCAGTCTTTGTTCGTTATCATTGTCATGAAAGATGACTTGTTGCTCAAATGGTAGATGAACAGAAAGCCGTTTGACTATGTGGCTCTTGTTGTGCATGGGGAACTGCATAAGCCGATAGACAGCTTCATGTGGTCCAATATATCTTGCATTGATGTATTGGCGCACCTCGTCGTGTTCAATGTCTTGAGGTACTTGCTGTTGATTTTCCTCAAGAATGTCAACATGTGCCATATCATGTCCTTTGTGGATATATTTGTATATTTATAAATGTACTTGACACTTTTTACAGTACTGCATATTTTCACGTTGATATGACACTGATATTTGATGATTAGGTGTCTGTTGTGTGGCACTACCCAAGTATCATCCAAAATGCGATTATTCACATTGACTGGATGAAGACAGCGTCGTCTGTAGAGAGGATAGCCGTTGACATTAATTTGAGTTTCAGCAACTTCTTCTTTTGGAAAGCGATTTTTGCATTTGTTTTTTCCATGCACACGCACTGAGGATTTAAATTTCCACAGGGTCCGTGTGTCATGTGCTTTAGGACCAACTTGTGGTATTTTGCATCCTCAGGGTCTGGAATCTCTGCTGATATGAGTTGATCCACCTGATAACGAATGCAATAATTAAGATTTTATAATAGAAATGACGTAGAGAACAGTTGTATTGTGCATTGGATATAAATTTAAAAATGAGAGAAAGAATTATTCTGGGAATCAGATGTGGAGATGATCCATCAGGCCACGATATGTGTCAACACGAAGCCGACGTCGATTATTCATAATCCAGTGCAGTTTATTGCCTTCTATCTTCGTGTATGCATCTACCAGATACTTTTGAAATAGAAGTGATGCAATGTGGATGGCTGAGAATGCATCCCTGACCTGGATTCTGTATAAATAGTATTCGGCGAGGGTTAGTCTGGTACGACGGTTACGATTGTTGTGGTGTTCACCCACAACGTGTGCTGTCGGCAATCGTTGAAGGTCCAAACTGTAGCCTCTGTCACCATGAAAGAAAATCAATGGATACGTGAGAGGATCAGCACTTGGACTGGTTGCGTAAATCTTCATGAGATCTCCGTGTTTTGTTTGAACTTGCAATTCTCTATCATTAGGATTCGGTGCACCTCCATTCTGTACTGTGTATATAGCTGCAATTTCTCTGGCAGTAGGATTATCGTATCTACGATCTTGCTGTGGGTGACCTGTTATGATCATTTTGAATGTCGGAAAAGGCTGATTGTTTACAATAGCTTGCTGCCGCTGTTCCTCCAATATTTCACCCATGCTTCGATAATGTTGTGCAAATCGATTGACTGCCTTAATTCATTCTGGAGAAGTGCAACAATGTCCAAATCTAGACGTTGTTGTGTTGCAGTGTTTTGCCGTTCCTGCAATGCTTGTTGCGTATCCATGATGTAAAGTTCTGCGTATTTTCTGGATCTGTCTGTCTCTGTTACACCTGTTAATGATGCAAAGCATAAGTTAGGTAAATAGAAATTCAACTGTAGCCAGCATAAATGAATAATAAGTTATATTGATAATGACTGGAATCATATTGTATCAATCACCTGTCATGTGATATGCCTTTCCATGAATTCTGATAACTGGTGGTCCAGCTCTAGCATGGCGTACAATATTAGCCTTCCATGATGCCATGGCCATTAATGAGTTGTATTGGCGGAAGTGCTTTAAGAAATATTTAGGTTCGGCAGTATCACCAGTGTATAAATGCATGACACTTACTGGAGGTGGTTCAATTTGATCCAGAGCAATTAAACCTCCCATGCAACATTTGTTGTATTGTTTTTTTGTGTTTTGTTCTTCTTTGAAGTACTTTGCACCACAATGAATGCATGTTCTGTTCATTTTATTCAAGTGGTGTGGTAATGGGGAGAAGGGGATGAGGTTTTCAGCTTCATTGTTCTCGGGGACAGGGTTTTCAACTTGCATTTGCTGATCTTCAACTGGTTCTGGTATCTAATTTTCATCGGGTACTGGAACTACATCTTGCATCTCGATGTCTACAGGTTGTCCTGCTGCTGGAAGCCCTTGGTTCTGAATGGGAAGCTCTGGTTCCATGTCCATCTCCATTGGCTGTATCTCTGGAAGAGGATACTGTGCCGGAAATGGCTGATATTCAGGGGCTTCTAGCTGACGGTTTTCGAGCTGCATTTGTTGAAGATCGTTGACTGCTGCAAGTGGGTTATCCGCATTTCCCGTCTGTTGAGGATGAAGCTGTTGATTGATGTGTCTCCTATGCTGTACATTCTCCCGCACTTGATTTCTGCGTCTGTCACCGGTTATACTTCTCCTGGTCTTGCGTGGCATAGTGCAAGTTGTGATATGAAAAAGAAGTATAAAGTACAATTATGCAATACTATTGTAAATGTTATTGATTTTTGACAATGGCCTCAATAGCAACAAAAATAAATTATTATAGGCTTGTGTAAAGCTGCAACACAAAAAAGTAAATATTATGTATTTAAAGGGTATGGCATTGTTTTGTATAATTTTGTAAATAAGTCAATATGATGAAAGTAAGGTTATGTAATATAAAGTAAATTTTATGAACACCCTTACGTTAAACTGTGCTCGTTTCTGTAATGTAAGCAGTTACTAAAACGAAAGAAAGTAAATTGGAATCAAAATTAGTGTTGACATGAATAAACGAATCATAAAAAGAGGTTCCGAAAACCTGTACGTAATGAAAATTAACTTGTTGAATCCAGTGCAGTTGTTAAGAATTCAACAAATTTGGTTACAGGGTAAATTTGTTAAAAACGGCACCATAAATGTTTGTTCACAATATTCCAGATGCATAAAACAAAAATGATGTTTTTATCTGTGGTAAAGAGCAGCTCGCTGCACATAGGTTACATTTACAAATCATAACGAAAATATCATTTCATAATTATTGAAAGAAGTTTGTAAAAGAGAGGTGTCCGTTATTTGAAAATTGATCAAAGTGGGCCTTTTTTTATAAAGTAAAAACAAATAATTAAAGAGGTATAGTGAGAAGGAAAAACTGCAATGAATAAATTCATTTCTTACCGAGCCCTGTGTCTTTCAAAACTATGATACGAAACGAAAGATAATATTTATTATAAACTTGAAATAGATATTTAATAAAAATATGATGCCTGAACAACACGTAACCTGTTCTTGCCATGGAATGCATAGAAAGAAGAGCAAAAATTATTGACATTATTAAGGGAAATAGCGATGAAGAAGTTTTTTAGGTTATAATGATAGCTTGTTAGAAAAAACAGCATTCATAATACTTACTCAGCGATAAATAATTCCATATAATTATATCCTATTGATAATTTCGGCAACTAAATTAAATTAGGCAAAATCTAATTGTGCAAATAATTAGAGGCGGGATTTCTATTGTACTATACAGCTCCCATGATCGGTTTATACGCGTCACGTGTTAGAAAAGGAAATTCCCCTTCGTTTGTGAGATCCCTCCGTCCAGATATTTCCCTCCTATTTTTATAGCCATATAAAGGTAGGAGGTAAAAATTGCATGCGTGTGTGATAATTGTCATGGCATGCCAGTGCCAGCCAAGTGGTAGTTTGAGGAAAAGCATGGTGAGAATCCAACTGCATCTTCTTACATAATTTCAATCTGAAGAGTATGTATAGGGTATTTTGACTCACTCATCAAAATGTGTTAACTCCAGTCTCATTTTCTGAGTTTAGATTGCGAAAATCATTAAAAAGGAACCATACTGGGAATAAATGACCACCGTGACCACTATAATTGGTGCAACTGCAACATCACATTCATGAAAGTGAATACCATGCATTGGGTAAGTTATTAAGTGAAGGTTTTGCAACGAAATCATGTAAACATTTATAATTTGTAAAGCATTCTGAATTATTGAAAATATGATTTAAATATCAAAAATACTGGAACATATAATTTGGAACATTTGGAACATATAAAATAAGAACATTTGGAACATATAATATGAACAAATATGTAGTAATGAAACTTTGACCATGCATGAACCAGAAAATGTGAAATGTTTTCAAATTTTGTGTGTGAAAAGTAGATAATGTTAGTCAACATTTTGTGTTAATGTAAGCAGTTTTAATTTTATGATGGTTTAAAGGTTTCTATTTCTTTCATGCATGGTCAAGAACAGGACATGTGTAAATTACTTCAGAAACTATTCATTTACACATGTCCTGCATGATTTTTGCAGCCCTTTGGGTGGGCATGGCCACCATTAATGTTCGTGAAGATTCTTGGGTGGCCTTCCCACCCTTTTTCTCATGTTTTGCCTTCCTGTGGCCTTTGCCAATTCTGACAAAGGCCTCCTTTAGTAATCTGTGAATACACAATCATGTTATATGTTGTTTTTATTTTGGTGAAAGGTGGAATATTTGGAAGATATTAATAATAACAACTGAGCTACAAATGCAGAAGGTATACTTACCCTATTTCCTTTGCCGGGAGACTCCTCCCATCCTTGTTGTGCAAGGAGAACCTCCTTTGGTCACCCAATTCTTCGAATTGGGCAGCACACTCTCTTTTTAAATTGAACATATTTGTATATGTTATTTCCTAGGGTACAAAGGCAAGCAATTAAAGAGTTGTCCACAAAAGGCATAACAGTTATATACAAATTAAAGATTATGAGTTTTGCACAAATAATGATAAAATATTAAGTAATTATACATTGATATATAATATATTTGTTATAATTACTTTTGTTTTATCACCAAATGTGACAATCATCATTTTTTTTGGTTCTGGCTTTTTTGTTGCACTTGCCATAGCGAACCTTAAAGGAAACAAACAAATGTTGTTTTTCTTTAATAAGGATAGCTGGTATGAGAAAACCAAAATATGTTTACTTGAAGTGGTACCAACAGAGAACTTGATTGTCAAATGGAATTTACAAAAAGGAAATTAAATGTAGAATTGAAGAGCCTATTTAACAGGTAATATTGAAAGAAATATGAAAAAGTATGATTATTAAACTGTGAACAATTAAAAAGCAGTAATATTAGTGATTTGATATTTAATTTGATTGAAATGGCAAGTAGTAAAGTATGCATATGCTAGAAATTTTGAATGTGTAAGTAACATTGACAGAAAGGTACATACAAAAATTTGGAAATGTAAACTGCTAAAGTGGAAATACCGGAAAAAGAATAAGATAATTCTGATGTAAATGGTAAGTAGTAAGTTATACATATGATTAGTGAAAATATAATAATTGAGACCCTCATTGTGTGAGAAACATTGAAAGAAAAGTAAATACCAAAATCTGAACAGAAAAAAACAACAGGCAACTGCCAAACTGCAAATACTGGGAAAAGAATAAGATAATTGTGATTTAAATGGTAAGTAGTAAGTTATACATATGCTTAGTGAACATAATGAAAATGGAGGCAGAATCTCATGCAAGAAACATTGAAAGAAAAGTACATACCAAAATCTAAACGAAATAAAAGAAAATTAACACAGAAAATCAACTGCCAAACTGCAAATACTGGAAAAAGAATTGTGATTTAAATGGTAAGTACTAAGTTATGCATATGTTTGGTGAACATAAAAGTAGTTGAGAATCTCATTATCTCAGTAGATTACGTACCGAAATCTATTCCTTAGAATAAACGGAGAACAACTGCGTAGAGAACTATAGGACGACTGGAAAAAGAATATTACCAGTAATAAAATACGTGGAAATAGTTTTACATATCGGCATTATTTGTAATGTTTTTCTATTAGTTTGTTAAAGTTAAGAATATTAGTCATGAGTAAAAAAATTACCTGTTACTTTGGTAGTTGATAAAAGCGATGTGAAAATATTTTTGATGCGTCGTGAACTTAAATTTTGAATATTGATACCATAGCAACAAAATGAAAATGGCCTCGAACGAGAAATATAGATAACTGAATTCGAGGCCTCCTGAAAAGGTCACAAATGGCATAAATGTTGTCAGTATGAAACTGGAAAAACCATGCTAGTGGACTGATAGTCGGCAATATAATAATGATAGTTGTGACAAATGATTGACAACAGAAAATTAACACTTTTTAAGATAACGAAATGTAATGGTACATGCATCACTCGTACAATATATTCAGGTAAATAGTACATTAATGTTTTAAGATATATAGTTTTTGTTGCAGCTTAAAAAGTTAAAGTGTTCTCCTTTCAACCCTTGTGTGTTATTTATATTTTATCATCAATCGTGCATTTTCGTCATTCTCTGTGTAATTATCAATAAAGGGTACTGCAAAGTATAGGAATACATTAACAAAGAGTGTTGACAGGGAAAACAAATACGAACACATATGATTGCCTAGAATAACTTTCGAAATTGTTTGAACATGCTATCCTCTTTCAACCCCACCTACAATGGGTTAGCTCGCTACGCTCGCGTGTGGTTGGCGCACTTTGTGCGCCGCATTCACTAACGCTCATGCCCATACATACATACATACATACATACATACATACATACATACATACATACATACATACATACATACATACATACATACATACATACATACATGAGGCGGGCGCGGTCGCTTCGCTCCCTCCTCGGAGCCCGTCAAGTAAAAAAAGCTTAATCTTGTTGGCGCGCTTTGCGCACTGCATTCGCTTCCGCTCATGCCCATACATACATACATACATACATAACTACATACATACATACATACCTACATATAAACCTACTATATACCTACTATACAAGCATACTATACCTACTATACCTATTATACAAATATACTATACTTACTATACCTACTATACAAACATACTATACCTACTATACCTACTATAAAAACATACTATACCTACTATAAAAACATACTACACATACTATACATACTACTAGCCGGGGGCGCTCGCATTCGCTCGCTTCCCGGAGGGGGGCAAGTTAAAAAAACTTAATGTAGTTGGCGCACTTCGTGCGCTGCATTCGCTAACACTCATGCCCCTGTCAACCCCACGTACAATGGGTTAGCTCGCTGCGCTCGCCTGTGGTTGGCGCACTTCGTGTGCTGCATTCGCTTACACTCATGCCCCTTTCAACCCCACGTACAATGGGTTAGCTTGCTGCGCTCGCCTGTGGTTGGCGCACTTCGTGCGCTGCATTCGCCTACGCTCATGCCTCTGCCTACTCCTCTTACAACAGTTTGGCTCGCTCCGCTCGCCTGATAACCCCTTATAATTTGTTTATTAAAACTTTGACATTGTTTACATTAGGCCTAAGCGTCACAGTATGCCGAAGCAACAATGGCGGTCGTACAAAAACTAAAACTATCTCACTCAAAAAACAAAACAAAACTATCACCTGTGTTCTCAATTGTGTCCTGTAATTTTCCAGAGGTCTCTCAAACAATTAGCAAGTCTTTACAAAGATAATTCAGGTCGTAAAACACTTTGAAAGGCGCCCAGTTATCCTTTGTGTTGAAAACAAGAACACGCGTCTTCTCCAAAAGTACCTGCTGTTCAACCCGAGGGCTAATTTGCATGGTAGCGAAAAACGCGTGACTGTTCACGTGAAGTTGCGAAAGAGCCAATCAAATTGCAGCAAGAGGCCAAACGCATCACGTGAACAGCGAATGCTTTGTTCGAAAATGGATTTCGTGACGCGAATTTGGAAGTTTCGCCAGCATAAACCGTGGTTTATTCGTGATAGCCAATTAGGCGAACAAAAACAAAGAATTTCCAAACCTTTTAGTGGAAACTGTTAGCTCTCATATAGATAACTTTTTGGTTCAGCAGGCAAAGAATAACTCACTCAAAAATAGGGCAGATTGAGGGCCTCAAAAAAAAGCCTTTATGGATACCTCGTTCGCCATTTCGGCCCATTGTTTTGGGGCGTTCGACCTATTGTTTCGGGTCGACTCTATTGTTTTAGGCAGAGTTTCGCCACCGTCACGTGACATCACAGAATATATATATTAGACTAGGGGTCATCACTCGCTTCGCTCGTTCGCCCCAGTCCCATGCGAATGCAGCGCGCGAAGCACGCTGCATTCGCTCCCGCTCATGCCCATACATACATACATACATACATACATACATACATACATACATACCCTACATACATACCCTACATACATACATACCCTACATACATACATACATACATACATGAGCCGGGTTCGGTCGCTTCGCTCCCTCCCCGGAGCCCGTCAAGTAAGCAATGCTTAATCTGGTTGGCGCGCTTCGCGCGCTGCATTCGCCACTGCTCATGCCCATACATACATACATACATACATACATACTACATATATACCCTACAATACATACCTTACAATACATACCCTACATACATACCCTACAAAACATACCCTACAATACATACCTTACAATACATACCCTACTTACATACCCTACAAAACATACCCTATAATACATACCCTACATAACATACCCTACTATACTTACCCTACAATACATACCCTACAATACATACCCTACAATACATACCCTACAATACAAACCCTACAATACATACCCTACAATACATACCCTACAATACAAACCCTACAATACATACCCTACAATACATACCCTACAATACATACCATACAATACATACCCTACAATACATACCCTACAATACATACCCTACTATACATACCCTACAATACATACCCTACATAACATACCCTACTATACATACTCTAGAATACATACCCTACAATATATACCCTACAATACATACCCTACATAACATACCCTACAATACATACCCTACAATACATACCCTACAAAACATACCCTACAATACATACCCTACAATACATACCCTACAATACATACCCTACAATACATATTACGATGCAACATTTCTAAAGAAAGTAAAGGTGGGAGGTCGAATCTTCCCCCCTGCCAAGCGACCGCCCCGCGCCCACGCTGCCCCCCTGAAAGCTGTTTCTGAAAGTTGATAGCTTCAGTGTGAAGTTTGAAAAAAAAGGTGCTTTCAAAAATTTAATCCATCCTGGAAAATTTAAACTCAATCTGTAATAAAAATTATATCAAACTGTAGCTAAGGAAACAGCGAACACGTTGCAAATAGTCTCATCCCTTAAATAAGTAGTACTGAATTCTTAGAGACCATTTGGTGGAAGTGGTTTGAATGAAATTTCGGAGCCGTGCAAAAAGCAAAACCTTTGAACACACTTTAGCAAGTAAAAATAGTATTTACCGTGGCAAATAGTGACCCAGTTGAACTCAAAAAACACCAACATGAAGGTAATATGTTGGGGAGCAATTATCGAAAGTGTTTGGGTAAAAAATAATCAATTGTGGCAGGCTGAAATTGAATTTTCGCAAATGCAAAAACAACTCGTGTTGCGTGAACAATTGCTCCTTCCCGAGTGAAAAGCAACTTTGTTGGAAATCGTAAAAAAAAACAAAACAAAAAAACAAAAAAAAACAACACATTATTTTAGTTGTGTTATCAGACAACACTTGTCAAAAATTTAAATGGGGAAAATCGTGCAAATAGGGCCGGAAAAATTCAAAACTTTGACCATGGCCTAAACGTTGTTAGCATGCCGAAGCAACAATGGCGGTCGCCTACTACAAAACCCACAACTATTTCATTCAAAAAACAAAACAAAGCTATCACCTGTGTTCTCTATTGTTTCCTGCAACTCTCCAGGGGTCTTTCAAACAATTAAGAGCTCTTTACAAAGATAATTCAGCTGGTAAAACACTTTGAAAGGCGCCCACCTCACTTTTTGTGTACAAAACAAAAACACGCGTCTTCTCCAAAAGTACCTGCTGCCTGCCGAGGGCAAATTTGCATGATAACGAAAAACGCGTCACTGTTCACGTGAAGTTGCAAAAGAGCCAATCAAATTGCAGGAAAAGGCGAAACGCGTCACGTGAAGAGCGAACGCTTTCTTCGAAATTGGAGTTGGGGACGCAAATTTGGAAGTTTCGCCAGCGTAAACCGTCGTTTTTTCGTGATAGCACAATTAGTGGAGCAATTAATGGAATAACTCAAAAATTCTTTTAAAATAGGTTTGCAAAAATAGATAACTTTTGCCTACTCCAGAAACGGAGCCTTTCCATGCAAGTGCGAACCTTGTGCGCCCCCATTCAAAAAAGCCTTATTGATCACCGATTCGCCGTTTCCTCCCATTGTTTTGAGGCGTTCGACCTATTGTTTCGGCTCGAATCTATTGTTTTGGCCAGAGTTTCGCCACCGTCACGTGACATCACAGAATATATATATTAGATACCTACAATACAAACATACTATACTTACTATAAAAACATACTATACATACTATGCCTACTATAAAAACATACTATACCTACTATGCCTACTTTAGAAACATACTATACCTACTATACCTACTAAAAAAACATACTATACAAACTATACCTACTATACAAACATACAAACACTTTGCGAAAGTTTAAATGAGGAAAATCGTGCAATTAGCGCCTGAAAAATTCATAACTTTGACTTTGTTTTCATTGGGCCTAAGCGTTGCAAGCATGCCGAAGCAACGCCTACTACAAAAACAACAACTATTTCAACTTAAAATACAAAATAAAGCTATCACTTGTGTTTCCTATTGTTTCCTGCAACTCTCCAGGGTCTTTGAAATAAATAGTAGTTTTTTGCAAAGATAATTCGTGTGGTAAAACATTTTGAAAGGCCCCTTGGTGTACAAAACAAAAACACGTGTCCTCTTCTCCAAAAGTACCTGCTGCAACCGAGGGCGAAAAACGAAAAACGATCGACAACGCACGTGGGTCGGGCGAAAAGAGCCAATCAAATTGCAGAAAAAGGCGAAACGGGTCACGTGAAGAGCGAACGAATGGAGTTTGCAACGCGAATTTGGAAGTTTCGCCACCGTAAACCGTAATTTTTTCGTGATAGCACAATTAGCAGAATAATTAGTGGAATAATTCAATAATTTGGGAGAAAATAGAAAAACAAAATCCATTACCCTGGTTAAGATAATAAACTAAACATTCAGTGTGAAATACATCGCCATATACCCTCAAACAAAAAAGCCTTTGTGATTACACGGTTCCCGTTTCGGCCCATTGTTTTAGGGCGTTCGACCTATTGTTTCAGGTCGAATCTATTGTTTTTGGCAAGGAAAATGCCTCATCACGTGACTCCGCAGAATATATATATTACATTGCTATCATCAACACAGTCTGCTTCAGTGCCTAACCTGATATCGAGAGCACCTTTGACCACACTAATCTCATTATTGCACAATCCTTTTTGGCAGGAATATTGTTCCTTGTTGTTAGCACCACCCTGCCTCTCTGTACTGCCACAATAAAGCCCGTCCTCTTCCTCAGCAGAGCTAGATAGCATCAATGGCTCTTTACGCAGAACTTCATTGCCATCTCCCTGCATAACAATTTCATTATTAGAACAAGAAACCTGTCGCAGCCATGTAACCAAGTCCAAAACCATAAATTTTTCAAAGGGCTCCACATATTTAGGCTTTAAGAAGCAGTTTAAGACTGAGTTAGAAGCTGGAGTATGGCCACATCAAAACGATGACGTCATAGTGTTATAAAAATATCTGATAAATTGAAAACCCAAAATATTGTTCCAAGGGTCTGCAGTGGCTATTAGTATTATTCAATGGCAGCATTTAAGCAACCATAAAGAAGCCATTGAAAATATATGGGGGCATTTCACCACAAAAGCCATTAACACAATGCTATAAAAACCTTTATAATTATAGGTGCCCCCTGGATCATGTGGATGGAAAAGGGCTATATGTTTGCCATCTGCAGCTGCAAATGCCATTTCTGCTCAGTTGCATTTGCTATATCAATCCATTCCTGCTCAGTTCTTGGGATTGAGAAGTATTCCTGCTGAAGAACTTAACAGATCACTTTGCAGTCTTTTGGAATGAATAAGCCTGTAGTGCTTGCGCTGTCTCTAGATTGATATTGTAAGCTTGGCAGGACTCTCCAGTAGCTAAGAATCTTAATGTGACTGCAAGCTTTTCTTCAGCACTAATAGGCTGTCTTATGTTGGTTGACTGCCCTTCATGGGCGTTGTGGGTAGAAACTCATAAGGGGGCACAGTGCAATGATTTTCCGACACGGGATGAAGTGAAATCCAATGACGTCATGATGAGCATGCGCAATATATTTAAATTTCCCCGAATTAAAGTGGCCATGCGCGTCAGGGGAGCACATTCAAAACGTTTGGGGGTGTTGACATACTTGACACCGACTTTCGCATGAACATTTCTTTGGAACGACTGAAAATTACCCTGGCTCAAATCGCCCTAGAGGATAAACACCCATTAATTGAGAAAGTTCTCAGCGACCAATGAGAAAGGGCATTTTCAGGAAAATGTATTTACGGGGAAAATAAACCCCCTCTACGCCATCGCCATCCAATTGAGCATCCAATAGGAAATTTTACAAATTTGGTCCCTCAGATATCGCTGCAAAATGTATTTTTGTGGTTTTTTTTAATCAAATTTTCTCCAAAGATTATTTTTCCCAGTCGGTCCACATTTTTTCCAAGAGCTACAACACTACTCATAAAATTCAAAATCCACTATCAGTTTAAATTAGGCAGCCAGTCGAACTTGAATGTTATTTTTTGAGATTCCTGAAGCCAGACTCATTTAAAAACAATTTTTAGGGCAGAAACGACTTTAATATACGTAGTGATTAAATTCCAATTGTTCTCTCACAATTTTAGGACCACCTTTTTGGACTGACTGGGAAATCATTGGGTGTGTCCCAATGGAAAGCACGGTGGAGTTGGCTTCCACACACAACGGGTCATTTGAATCATCATGATTGCCAATTCAAATGAAGTTGATCAAATTGAACAGGGAGACACTTTTTTGACTGGTGGGCCACCATCCTGTATGTTAAGAAGGCCCTGCAGTTGATTCTTTGCAACTTGAGTTAAAAAACTGCAATTTTCTATCAAAAGTCCGCAAAACTGACTAACAATTAATCAATTTTACGACTGAGTGAAATAGAAATCTGCAAGATTCCATTTTTTCACCAAAAAGCCGTACGGATCTCAAATTTTCGACATTTTCCGAAAATCCGATGCTTCAGGGGCAATTGCCCCCCTGTCCCCCTCCAACGATGCTATGGCTGCCCTTGTACTTGCGGTCGAACTTTAAACAGCCAATTCCTACAGGTATATAGATTCGTGCAAAAAGTTTGAATAGATTAAAACACAAAGTTAAATTAATTGTGATTGTGGATTATGTCTGGTGGCTTCTCAAATAAAGTTGTTTATGTAGGGATTGTTTATGTAGAGACCACGTTTCAAGTTTTTCCAGAAAAGGGAAAGTAGCATTTTGGCAGAAAATTGTCAAGAAAACAGAATATGTAAATCTATTTGCAGATTTGGGAACTACTTTTGCAGCAAGTGAAGAATTAGCGAAAGGATTAGAAAAGTTTGTTTGTGCATTTTACGGGAAAGAAAGATTAGTGTCAGTAAACGATGCAAGAAAGAAAATATTTTTGGAAAAAATTGAGAATGAGAAAAAGATAAAAGATTTAAGTTTGTTGCCATCTTGTCAATCGAACTTAAGGCTGTACATAGAGCAAGCAAATTACGTGGCATTGATTTATAGACAAGCAGATCGCTTAATGATGGATCTAGACGACCCAGTTAATCACAGATGGAATGAAGAGGGATCAGTTGTTTGGAGTCATGTATGCTACCCAAATGATGTCGCAACGCTACTGTTGGACAATGCCGATAATGCTAATGAAACCGATGAGACTGATGAAAACGATGAAGACAGTGAAAGTGACTTCGATGAAGACATTATTAACATTTTTGATGCTTGATTGTTTCTATTTTCATAAAGTTTTGCACAATGTTCATATTTTATAACGAGCTTTATTGTGACATGACGTGGGGTAAATGGCCTCATTATGCCCATTATTACATTGATGCTAGGCATTAACATTATAACGCTGTCCTGGTCTATACAGTTTGAAAAAAGTGCTATTAACAGCGAGAATCTTTCAAAATTTTTGCTTATTTTCGATGAAAATGGGGTTTTGACATGAAAACGAGGCCAAAAACTCCTACTGTGACCATATAAGATCGATTTTTCGATTCATCAGCTCAATTTACCCTTACTTACCCAGTTTTACGGAATTCTGTTGAGAAAGTTCTTTGGACATTTCAACATTTCAACATGCAATAGAGGCTAAACGCCCCCAATTTGCCCGTATAACATCGATATTCGGAATCAGCGCCCTAAGATTACCCAAATCCACCTAATTTAAATTATTTCCCCGACGGGGGATACTACCCCCATTTTCCGCCTGGTCTACATGAAAAGGGGGACCAGCCCTCTCAAGCGAGATCTTGCTATTGACTACTCGAGATCTCGCCAAGAAGGGCTGGAAATTTTCTATGTTAACACAATCAAGCGGGCTGGCTCGCCCAGAAGGGCTGGAAAATATTGTTTCACGCCCACATCAAATACACACTGCATGTGTTATCAAAGTAAAAGTGGCTGTTAGCCGTGAAAAGTGGTGACAAGTTATCACGGTGAAGGAATAGCTGTGAAAATGTTTGAAAATGCTTATGTGAAAATTTTCCAGCCCTCTCTCTGAAGAGGGCTGGAAAATTCTCATAAATCTTCTGTAACCATTTCTATCTGCTAACCTCAATTCATTGACAAGACGAGTGTATAAACCACTATCATCTCTTCTTCCTTGCCAATCCTTGCACCAAACAGATCTATTCCTTCGATTCTTTATTTTTAAAGCACACCCTATCGATATTGCGCACACAGCTGTCTCCTGAAGGTCATGCATCGTTAAATGTAAAATTGCACTGAATGCTTCATTCTTAATTGAACATTGGAATAGTGTAGAAAGCTCAGCTGTAAGCTTCTTATTCCTCTCTCTAGTTCCTTGATGCTGTCACCACAAGTGGGGGTGATTTCTAAAACTTACACATTGTGCTGTTTCCGATTCCTTGTTGCAAGTGTTGCAAGTTTAGACTACGGATCCCGTAAGCTGACCGTGTTTCTGTTTACGAAATTCTGAAGGTAATGCACAACAATTACATGAGGAATGGTGTTGCGAAAATCCCAAAGGAAATGCATCACAAATGGCTGAGGAAGGGTGTTGGAAAACAAGGCAGAGGATGATAGGGGTACTCTGATAACGGAAGGTGGATGGGTTTTTTTCGAACCTTGTTTTCGCAATTTTTCTTGTCGGTGTTTTTCCAAGTGCGATTTGCCAGACTTGTAATGATTTTCTTAGTCGTGTTTGTCATGCTTTCACCTTGTTTAATTCTATTTTTTCTGCCAGCCTAGTGTTCAGAAAGAGCACTGTGATTGCTGTGATTGATTAGCCACAATCAGCTTTTTAACAAACCTGGTATTGATTGACTAATACATTTGAGGTGTCAGCCTTGATATTAGGGTGTTTCCGAAACACAACCTATCGCAATAAGACGCCCATTGGAGGTCTTGCGTCTTACCGAAAATCCTGACACACTTTTGCAAAAACATCGGTCATCATCAAAACCGGTGATTGAGACAAATTATTTCAAACCTGCAAGTTTTAAATTGAGCTGATTTTTATAGTTTACGGAAATTCAACATTCGATCTGTCATTTCGAGGTGAAATCACTCTCTAACATAGGAAAATATGCTTTTTACACATTTACACATAGTTTTATTTTGTCAACTGTTTCCACAACAATTTCATTGAATGCTTCCGCTTTTGAAACACTGGCCTAGCAAATCGTCAATCTGTGTATCTTTTCGGGCAAATACATAGAGCCTTCACAGCATCACCAAAAATTCTGTTGCTGCCCCTGAAGACTTGAAGACTGCATTGTTTCCAGGATTCTGGAAATTGGAACAGACAAAGAAGAGTGTAAATTTCTTCTTTCCTGAACCTGAACTCCACTTTCGTATTGTCGCCAAATCAAATCTTTCGTATTACCAATAATATGACTGATGCAGTGCAAATTTCGTTGATTAAATTGTAGTGCAAATTTTGTTGATTAAATTTATGATTATGAAGCAATAACAGATCATGAACATCAAAAATATTATTATCATATAAATTTAACATCACATCACTATTGTGAGAATTTCCATTTATTTCGAGAAACACTTTGAATGTTGGCACGAGAGATAGGTCGTCCTACCAAAGATTGCATTTTCGGAAATAAAATTTGATGAGAAGGACCACTGTCCTAACACCAGGCCTCAATTGGGCGTCGTCGTGTTTTGGAAACTCGCTATTAAGCATAGGTTGTTTGTCGTCTTCGTAATCCCCTAGTTAGTGGCTCAGTTAGATCTGCAAATAAGTTCACACATTTCCAATATCTTCTTATGAGAGATGTGTTTAGTGATATTTGCTTGGTAACGCCAAGTTATGATAAACGTCAATAATTAACTTAAGTTAATGAAACATTAAGGGCCCATATACACGAGCACATTAAATTTGCCTAAAACAGTAGGGTGCAGCGTAAGGAGGTGTGAATTCCGGATTATCTGTCCTTATTTTGCCCATCAAAAGAAGGCCTAGTTCATACAGCGTCAGTGAACTATACATAGGAACTCTGGAACGATAACTCTATTTAGCTCGAGTGTGTCACGAAATGGCTGCCTCTGTACATACAGTGGAAAAAACAAACCATCGTATTTCTCATCAGTTGTATCATAATTAGCTGCCAAAATATGCTGGATCATTTAATATACTTATTTATTTCTTAGAAATGAAAAAAATTCATCGCTACACGCTTATAATGTATTTCATGGGCAATTTTCTATTTTAGAGATTCTCTAAAAAACAAGGTTTCCATAAATTTTTCAAGAATGGGCAAACTCAGAAGCCAGCCAAATAAGTATAAGCTGCAAGTAACCATTCTGCGACTTTTGAAATGCCATGTAGCTATGTATCTCATAAAATAAACGTGTAAGATGACTTCAAATAATTTGGACGGTGAGGTTAGGTCAAAAATCGCCACGGCAAAAAGTCTTGTAGCGTGGAAATTTCTCCACAAAGTTGCAAGTATTATATTTAATACTATCGATCACATATTTCTCTAAATGATAACTTCGAATTTCCTGGTTAAAACTCCACAATTCCGAACAGAAATTAACAAATCCGTTTGTTGGCTATCGTGAACAGAGCCGACCCGACAACATTTCTTGTATGTTTGCTGCAGGTACAGCCTCTCTCCCCCTCACTTAAAGTGCATAAAGCGGGAAATTCAACTTGCGAAAAAGGGAAGGAAACAAACTGCCCATTGGTTGCGTAGTAATTGGATGTACAAGCAAGCAGAAAAAAAGGAATACGAATCGTACTTCAAAGACAGACAAAAATTAATCGCAGGAGAATTATATTGCATTCGACAGGTTAGTTTCTAATAATTCTTCAATATTACAATGTCTTGTAACAATTTAACAAGCTCTGTAAAAGAGAGGAAGGCCTAAAAAAACAATGTGTATACTCGCAACAATTATTCATGATATTATTAATTTATTGAAAATGAACTTAATTTATGGTACTTTCTTCAGGTTTCCTCATAAGAACAAAGAGCTGGTGGTAGAATGGGAGAGGTTAACCAGGCGGCAGCTGGAAAATGGCAAGCCGTGGAAGACCACAAAGTACAGCTTTTTATGCAGTAAACACTTTAAAATTGCTGATTATGTAATACCACCAGGACCTGGCCGATGTCAACTGAGAGACTGCCGTTCCAACAATTTTTGAAGGTCTGCCATGTCATTTGCGACCACAAGATCCAAAGCGAAGAAGGGGGCTGAAAAGACACGCAGAGACAAATAAAAAAAATATTTCACCCTCAAAAATCAAGAAATTGCATGGAAACTCTCTATGCGAGTCTCCACATGAAGAAACTACATCAAACAACAAAGGTAGCTTTGTTGTTTGATGTAAAATTCACACATAATGTTACTAGCACTACCTTTTTATTAGCACTACATATCACTTAGCATTATATTTATCAATACTATTATCATCGTTGTTATTATTATTATTATAAAAATCGAGAATGAAAACCTTGTTGAAAAACTTATAGCAAAAGGCAACATCATGAAAAGAAAAATCAAAACATTGCAGCAAAAAGTTAAGACGAGAAACAAGAAAATTGAAAGTATAGAGCAGGTAATTGATGTTTTGCCTTGATATCCTTGAAATATCCTCCAATTATATACTCAAAAAGTATTTTACATTTTGTAATTTTTGACTATAAGGTAATTGATGAGATGAAGAAAAATTTACTAATTAAATCTGAAAAAGCATCCTTGTAACACAACAGTTTTGATGGATTGCAATTGTCAATGTTCAAGAACACTCTAAATAATTCTGGTTTAAAGAAGCAAGGGAAAAGGTATGCAGAAGCAGCAAAAGAGTTTGCAGTTACCCTGTATTTTGATTCCCCTCGATACCGTGGCTGATTTGGACAACTTAGTCCTTATCTAAGACTTGTAGTAAGACTGGCGACCGCTTATCGGGATAGGCGGCCGCCTGTTTAAAGATACGTGGCTGCCTGTTTAAGGATACATGGCCGCTTATTTAAGATGAGCGGCCGCTTGTTTTGAGATGAGCGGCCACTTGTTTTGAGATCTCTCCTGGTCTGTATTTTGTTTGTTTGAAGAGATTTAGTCCTTTCTGGTCAGTGTTTTGTTTACACGTTTTCACCTGGTTTTATTATTATTTGATTTATACATATGGAGAATGAACACAATCTTACAAGTAGAACGTGCTGAAAATGCATTAACCGGCGACCTGGTAACGTACTATTCAAATCTGAAAACACTAAGCAATAAGGAAATATGTAGTTTGATTAATAATAATCATCAAAGAGATTTAACTCTTCGTCAATTGAGGTACATTCGAAAAAGGCTTGGCTTGAAAAGGTATGACAAAGTTTCATTTAACGACTTGATGGACATTGTTAACAACGAGCTTGATACATCAAATAAACACGTTGGATATCGCCAGATGACCGAATTTATTAACGTGAAGTACAATATCTCAGTGTCAAAAGAGAAAGTAAGGAATATAATAAGTATTGTTGATCCTGATGGTGTCGAAGAACGAAGAAGAAATGCAATTAGAAGGAGAGTTTACCAAACATCTGGCCTGAATGATGTGTGTCATGTAGACGGAAACGATAAGCTTAAAAAATGGGAATTCTGTATTCATGGAGCAGTGCATGGGTTCAGTTAAAAATTGTTATGGTTGAAGGTTTCATCAACAAACAACGATTGCTTGGTTATTGCAAATTTTTACCTGGACCACATTAAGGAACATGGGATTGCACCAAAGGTTGTAAGAATGGATAGAGGGACGGAGAATATTTATATCGAAGATCTCCAGATAATTTTCACAGGTAGTGAAGAAAGTTTTTTGTACGCAACTTCCACACGAAACCCGCAAATTGAATCATTTTGGTCCAGATTAAAAAATGTCGACTTTCTTGGTGGATAAACTTCCTTGATAAAATGGAAAAAGATAGATTATTCAAGTCGTATTTAAAAACTCACGTGGAAACATTACTGTTTGTTTTTCTTCCAATAAGTCAAAATGAATTAGTCGAGTTTGGAAGAGTTTGGAAGTCTCGACATGTGAGACAATCTGGCGCTGCACCTGGAGGGAAACCCGAAATTTTATACACATTGCCGCATCAAATAGACTTCAGTGAACAAGGAATAAGGGTTACAAATGAAAACCTTGCCATAGCTTCAGAAGTTATCGGAATAAAACACTGTCCAGTTGCCAAGAATGATGATCTCAATCAATTACTTTCATGTTATTGCCAAATAGAGAATATAATCAGGCCTTCGGATGCATGCACAGGATTAGACGTATATGTTACATTATTAGGATGTTTAGAAAGTGATGGCTTTGAGATTTAACCCTGTGTTATTTCTAAAATAAACGTTCAGATTTGTAAAGGTTAATTTTTCAGATTTTGATAATTTTATTCATTTCTTCCCCCTGTATTTAACTCATTCATGTTTTTAGCGCCTGTAGACGTCGTAGCAGCAAAAACCACTAAAGAGTTTTGCGCCTGCAAAAGTCATTGGATTTCTTTGTCTCAATTTCTTTAAGTGTTATTGTTTAAAATTGCTTGCAAAATTGATGAGTTAGTATGACAGATGATCGTTGGATGTCAATAGTTGCTAAATGTAATAACAATAGTTATACCATAAGAAATAAATTGGCATATGTACAAGACGAAGGCCACAAAAGAGCCTAGCGTATGTTGGTTTATATTTCATCAAAATGTTTTCCACGGGTCAGTTCAAAGATTATAGACAGAGAAATTACTACAACCATCTAGCAAACTGCCTAACCCTAAATTTTATTTCGGATTCGGGTTTTCCATGTTGAAAAGTATCTAAAACTGCCAGGGGCCATTTTGGGCGTGGTCCGATATTCATGTCATTCATGATTACACCTACTCACGGTCTGCAAAAAATTTTTGTGGACTTTTCGAAAAATTTTTCACGAATGTATAGTGCATCATAAAGCAAGAAATAAATTATAAAACACTTACTTCTTTTCTCTCACCATTCGGGGGGTACAGCGTCTCAGAGTTTGTCTTGTTGTTGTTGTTAGAAAACATCAAGTTTTCGATACATCGCGTATAAGCCGAAATTTTCGATTCAAAATCCATAGTTATAATAAAAATAGTTAAAGTGGTGTATTTACACTATCTACAATGTATCTTTGTCTTGTCTAGAAGGTTTTAGCGAAATATCAAGGCAGCCATCCATTGCACGAATCTTCACTGGACAGAATGTCCGAAACTTCCCACTCGCTTTCATCTTCACACTCGCTTTCATATGGCTGTTTCTGCGTTAGCAGAAACAGCCATATGAAGCCATATTATCTGAAGCAGATGAAATTCTATTGGGAAGTGATCATGGGTGCCCCTGAAAATAGACAAAAACGCAAAAATCTAGAAGCTGCTCTAATAGCTCTCAAGAGGCCCACATTGAATGACCAAATGGACTCAAGCCAATTAATTCTATTCAGACACGGAGTAACATGAACAGAAATGTATACAAAATTTTCTTAGGAACTCACATAAGAAATTAGCATTTTAACAACCATTTAATTGTTTTAGATTGCTTTTCGTTTACACTTGTAAATAAATTTAAACTTGACGTCTTCTCATTTTACTTGTATATAGCACTGAAGATGGACATGTTCCGAAAAGCTTTTGCATATTATTATCTTAATTGTTATCAATAAATATATGTTTTAAAATTTTTTAAAAAATTGATAAAACATCCGTTTTCTTCAAAAAGGATTGGTGGCACTTGCCGCAAGTGACAATGATACCAGAAAAATGCTTGATAATGGCAGCGTTTAATTGCCCGTTCTACTGACTTGGGGTCTAGTGGTATGCCCATAGATGATTTTCCTTTCATTTCTTTACATAGCTGTATTCTCGTACTCAAGTATGCCTCATCTGCTTTTCCACTGTATGTAGTTTTTCGAATGAGTTCCTTTATATCTTCAATATTGTTTTCTTTTAAGTTTCTGCAATAAATCAATATCTCCTAGCTTCTTCCTGAACTTCTGGAGAACACGAACCTTTCTAGCTTTGTAAAATTATGACCTTGAGTGACATCCTGTTAGACAGTGCAGTGCTGGTAACGCAAGTGACAACTTCTCTCCAAGAAATTTGTTTATTGGCGCCATTATGTAGGAATTCCTGCCACTTTCCTCCCTCTAACATCCATGCACTTGGGCTCCGGGTGCACCTCTTCTCTTCTGCAAACGGCTTTTGACACTCCTTTCATTCACCATTCCAAGCATTACCGGTTGTGAATTATTAGGTGGCTGCATAAACCGGAGAAGGCATTTTAGGGACCAGTCATTATTAATGCCGGGTGGGGGGCCGGAAGATATTGAGGGGGGGCCACCAAAAATTTGTGACTAAAGAAGGGGGGCCACAAATATATTTGTACAGTGTAAGGGGGGGCCATCAAAATTTTGAGCATGATTATCCAAAAAGCATGACCATAATTATAATTATCAAAATTAGATAGTCTGTTGTAATTAGCACAACATACACACACACAAATTAAAAACCAAGTCAGATCAGTCACAGATATCTCCACCACTGCTAGATTCTGAAGAAGAGCTATCAGAAGAAGCATTTTTTTGTCTGGTAGCAAATCCAAATGATTCGGCAATGCTCAACTGCAATGAAGGTTTTGCTTTCTTTGCTTTTTTCCTTGGGCATGACATTCTTTCAAGTGTCTTCAGAATCATGCTAGTTGCTTCATCATTGAACACATTTTTCCCTATGAGAAATTCTAGTCCACCTTTGCTGGTTTTTGTTTTTAAAAGTGACAACTCCTTCTGTATCAGCATTTGTGTTGTTATTGAGAAATTGAAGTCAGCATTTGTGACTTTGTCAATGATTTCCTTTTGATGTAAAGAAGGAATAACTTGCCCTAATACATTTATGGCACTTCTGACATCGCGCATATGTTTCCTTTTTATTGCTTTTCTGGAGTTTTCTTTTGCTCTTCTCTTAGAACGTTTCCTTTCATGGTGCTCAGCATCTTGTTTGACAACTTTTTGATTCAAATAATTAATGCACCGAGTGATGTCTCCTTTGACTTTCACAAATTTTGAATCAATTCTACCACACTCCTTAATTAAATTGTCAAGAAAATGTAGTTCATTTGCTTTCCAGTTACAAATTTTACCATTCATGAATAAGTTACTTTTCATGTTTTTACATTCAGTAATAAAATCAGTGATGGTTTTCAAAATGCCTCCAACAAATACTTCTGATTGTTCAGCAATTTTTAAATCTTTGTGTGTTAACACAGTTTGACCTATTTTGGAAATTTTCATGTCCACAGAAAGAGCTTCCTCTAGCTGATCTGAAGTCATACTCATCAATTGATTTAAGTCGTCATAACCATTTTGATCAAATTGTGACCAATATTGAACCATACCATGTTTCTTCAAAAAGATATAACACTCATTCGTATTTTCAACCGATGATTCACAAGATTTAGAATCCATTTTCACTTCTGGTGTGTGGGACTTTTGAGCCTCGATTTGGGATTCCACTCTTTTTTTGGCTTTGGCGCGAACGAATGATTGTTAAAAAAAGCAAGGCCAAAATGGCTGCGACTTCATCACTTAGAAATGGAAACGAAGTTCGATCATTTATAAGGAGCAATGCCAGAAAAACCAATAATGTTCTAACTTCTTTACAAGAATGCAGACTTTAGGATAATTTAGAAGTTCTTGAAAGCAAGATCCAAAAACTATCTGCAGGCTCAAAGCTTTGGGAGCATTTGCGTGGACTTCGTGATCATGCAATTACTGAAGATGAAGAAAATCAGAGTGGCGAGGAAGAGGAAAATGCACATGTTGCAGACATACCAGTTGAACTTTTCAAGGCAACCAGAAGTGGAAGAGTTGCGGGAGGATGGAGACTTGTTGAGTATATTGGTGAGAAAATCATTCTTGATATCTGAAGTTATTTTGGTTATTAAATAGACTATGCTGCAAAGCTAAATATAATTTGGCAAAAAGTAATGAGTTCTTGGGGCAGCAGTTTCAAATGAAATCAGATATCAAATTACTGCATTATTCATAGTCATCAGACTAAATATAACTTGCATGCAGACTCCTTTTCAAGCAAACAAATTTGGCATTCAGGCTAAAAGTGAAATAAAACTTTCTGATAATGAAATTGGAATGTAGCAATAAATAAACATCAGTACTTGAATTTGAATCATTTTCTGGCTGTGGTAATCAATTTATATATTTCTACCTTTTATGATATTAAAATATACTTAATACTTTGATTCCTTAATTTTAGCTGCCAGTAAAGAAATTTGAACCAAAAGAAGAATCCAAAAATGGTATTGTGAGTGAGTTAAAACTGTTTTATAACTTGTAAATTATAAGGGGGGGGCCACATAAATATTTGCAAATTTTTAGGGGGGGCTACAAAATATTTGCAATATGTATAGGGGGGGCACAAAATTTTTGGAATGGTTTTAAAAATTTCTTCCAGCCCCCCACCCGGCATTAATAATGACTGGTCCCTTATCCAATCTTTGTAAGTCTACTTACGTTTTAAAGACCTTACAGCAGCCATCCCATCAAAAAGCCAATCGGCACCTTTTGGAGCGTCTGAATTAACTCCTGATGACTGTGCTATAGTATAGTTTCAGAAAGAAGCTTTCTCACCTTGTCGTAGCATAGAATCGGTTGTTGCGATGTCCAACAGTACTGTACTGATCGGATGATCAAGTGCTTCTTCTAAAGATGAGCATTTCGATATTTAATACACCACTTCAACTATTTTTATTATAACTATGGATTTTGAATCGAAAATTTCGGGTTATATGCGATGTATCAAAAACTTGATGTTTTCTAACAACAACACCAGCACAAACTCTGAGACGCTGTACCCCCCGAATGGTGAGAGAAAAGAAGTAAGTGTTTTATAATTTATTTCTTGCTTTATGATGCACTATACATTGGCGAAAATTTTTTCGAAAAGTCCAAAAAAATTGTTTTCCAGACAGTGAGTAGGTGTGGTCATGAATCACGTAAATATCGGACCACGCCCGAAATGGCCCCTGGCAGTTTTGGATACTTTACAACATGGAAAAGCCGAATCTGAAATAAAATTTAGGGTTAGGCAGTTTGCTAGATGGTTATAGTAATTTCCCTCTCTAAATTTAAAACAGGATCAAGTTCCTATTAAGGGCAATTATTTCATTTTATATACAATTGAATCATTAAGTGTCATGTAGGCATCTAAACGGGCAGGAGATTCTGAAATAATGAAAAGCACTGAAAGGCTATTGAAGCTTGCAGTTATTGTGTCTGTGAATTGTGAGTGTTTTTGTCTCATTACGTCAGCAGCTTTGCTATCGTTTTTAATGATATTAACTTTATTCGTCAAGATGATATTACAGTGGAATCCCGCTATAACGAACCCTGTTTATAACAAACTTCCCTGTATTACAAACTAAAACTCTGGTCCCTTGGATTCTGGGAAGTAAACCCTACTGTAATATGCTCCTTGTATAACGAACCCTGGATATAACGAACTCTCGTTATTACAAAACAAACTTCCGATCCCCTGACCACAAATACCCTCGATATAACAAATTTTTGAGAAAACTTATCGCCAAGGGTGAAGTTTTTCAAGCTCAAGGGTGAAGTTTTTCAAGCTCTGGATGTACTTCAAACACCAAGCCTTTTTGGGCGGAAATAGGGAACGAAATGCGAAGAAGATCATTTCCCTCTCAAAATTATATGACGCAGAAATGAGAAACAAAAAGGAATATCACTGATTTTTTTGTTTAACAAAGCAGAAAGAAATAAAAGTAGGTAAAATAGAAATAGTAATTAAAAAATTGACATCAAGTGGTAATATCGACTTTGCTTTGTGATGTTTCATTGTTAAATATGCTTGAGCGTTTTTTCCTGTTGCAATCTACCAGAGCAATAACTGTTTTTGTCATCCTGTAAACTGTTTTTTTGGAGCAATATAGTGTGCCATTTAAGCGCAAATACTTGAGGGAGGGTCCAACAAACATTCTGGCCCATTTGTGTTTGGAATTCTTCATAAAAAATGTCCCTTCTGTACAACGAACTCCCGCTATTGCGAACTATTTTCTCGGTCCCTACAGTTCGTTATAGCGGGATTCCACTGTATCTGCCTTTTTGACTCACATAGTAACTACGTCATGAGTTGTAGGGATGGTTAGGGGAAAACCTATTATTCTATTGTCTTCTGTAGTTACATACCGGCAGCCTCTAATTGAAACGGCCACTTTCTTAGGCAATTTAGCCTCTAATTGGTGCAGGGCCTTTTTTAAGGATTTTAAAGGGGAGGGGGGGGGCAAAACTTGAAGGGGACCTATATTTTCAGAACAGCGACAGGCTCAGGGGGGCACATTCAAAAATTTTGGTGATGTTGACATACTTGGGGACGACTTTTGCATGAACATTTTTTTGGACCGACTGTTATGTACCGCGGCTCAAATAGTTTTGGCTACCTGAGGCGGCACCATGGTTGCCGCCGAAGGGGGAAATTTT
Source organism: Sanderia malayensis (assembly GCA_013076295.1). NCBI lineage: Eukaryota > Metazoa > Cnidaria > Scyphozoa > Semaeostomeae > Pelagiidae > Sanderia > Sanderia malayensis. The sequence goes on from RQOL01000952.1 coordinate 66,008, forward strand.
ATAAATTTGGTGCCTCAGATATCGCTGAAAAATGTAAATTTTTTTGCAAATCTACTATTAGTGGCAAATACCACTTTAAATTATGCAGCCAGTTGAACTTGAATGTTATTGTTTGAGATTCATGAAGCCACACTCACTTAAAAACAATTTTTAGGGCGGGATTGATTTTAATATACCTAGTAACTAAATTCCCATTGTCTCCCCCCTAGTATTTCTTGTGTATTATTGATATAATCTACAAGTCCAACTACACTTGTAAATGATATCAATAGGACTGGAAGCAAGTTAGATACTTTGTATAAGATACCATTGAAAAACACAGTTGAGCTAGCTTTCACATACAACGAGTGATTTGAATCATCATGATTGCAAAATAAAATTAAGTTGAAAATATTTAACTTGGGGGGACACTTCTGTTGACTTGGGGGCACCACGAGGGCTGTGGGGGTCAAGGCCCCCCAGTCTCTATGCTAAAAAGGGCCCTGAATTGGTGTCCGGTCTGAAGCGACTGTCGGAAAAATGCCCATATTGTTCTGATATGCATAACTGAGACAAAGAAGATACAAGTCCATGTTAACGGCATGACTACTATGAATAAATTGAAAGGTAAAAACCTTAAATTACCACTGCTTGTTTTGGCAGTTTCAAGCAGAGAACAGGGAAATGAACAAATCCATACCTGCACGATATACTGTACCTTTTGAGAGATATACTTCGATTCATAAAAGAGAAATGCCATCTAGGTGAGGTAAAATTTCTCCATGTAAACGAAAAACCACCAGTATAGTGAGGAAAATTATTGGCTTGGTGAGGTGCTTGTGCTCATATAAACAGGCGCTTTGAAATTATGAAGCAAAATTACGGCACGCTACGACACATGATTTCCTCAACCACTGCCGTTTGCATTTTGGTATTTTGATTTTTGGTATTTTTCAAACAAGTGATTTCCACAACAAATACAACAACAAAAATTCATTAATAAATGCAACAAAAATAAAGCTTTTTATATCTTAGCAATATATCCTCGAATAAAAAAATGTCACGAAACTGAAAAAAAAAACAAAGCCTTAGCCAACAAAACGAGAAACAACCGAACTCTCGCGTAATCCAAGAAGTGGAAAAATTGTATCATTTAACTAGCTAAATGATGTTACTGTCAAAGTAACAACACCGGTTTAACAAAGGTTTCTTATTAATTATTGATTAACATAAGTTATAAATTGCTAAATGCTTCCAAATCCTGCACCAAATTTCACAGCAACTTCCAAGTTTTTAATTGTATCTTCCAAAGGCAGAGTAATATATAGACCACAGGTTGAAATGCGTAAAACATCCTTTTCGAAAAACCCTTCAATAGGTTTATCGAAACAAAATAGGGGAATGCTTTCGCAGCTTGTGAATAGGAAAAGTAACTGCTCCAGAGTAACACCATCCACATTTTCATTACCAACTTCTGCAAAATACACTTCCAAATCACAAATCAAATTATTGATCGTGGAAAAGTCATTTGAACCTTTTTCCGCGGTGTTTTGAAATTTCAGCAATCCAAGGAATTCAGTTAAACTTAAATGTTTGTTGCGTGGTAGAAAGAAGGACTTCAGATGCTGGAAATATTTGTAAGCAGCAAGAACAGGACTGATACTTAAAATGCCATCCTTAAACTGTTGAATAGAACTCACGTTTTTGAATAACACGTAGCTCAACGCAAACAGTTTCTGGCATTCCTCTGTGGTGCCCACAGGATTTATTTCCATTTCAAACAGGTCATCTTTGTTTCCCTTGGAGATGTTGTCAAGCTTGAATTTTAGTTCCGCATCATCAACACTTAAAACTGTTGATAGTGCAGATTGGTGACCGAACAAGTAATCGACCAGTGCTTTATGAAGGCAATGTGGCCCCCTACCAATATTTAATATAGACACAGCGACAACCTACCCTAATTTGTAATAATCCTGGTGAATAATTCTCTCAGGAACAGACTTTAAGCATAAGGCATTCTGATTTCCAAATGTTATTCCTGATATCAGACAAAACCTGTTCATGGCTAAGGTCAAAAACTCCCTGAACGGACCTGCACCAGAACCAGCCTCTCCAGCAAAACGAATTTTTACCTCATGCTTTGATAAATCAAAGCTTTGTTTAAAAATCAATTACCAAAAGCGATCTTTATCCCTTTGCACGATTACACGATTACATCTCCTTCAATCGTTCTTCATATACTTCTTTTGCATCTTTCAAGTCAGGCACAGGAATGACATCATCATCTGGCAATAGTGCTTTTCTCATAAATCTCTCCACTTCTGCTTGACCAAATTCGTCAGTGGCTTCCCTCGAATCGGTTTCATCTGTAAAAGTGCCTGCGTTAGGATGCCCGTTGTTCAAAGCCTACCAAAGCCTCTTTGTCAGTTGATTCAATTTCGGCACTGGCTTCTTCTGTAGGATGCACGTTGTTCACCACAGAATCTTCCTCAGTTGATTCAATTTCTTCCCTGGCTTCTTCTTCCGTAGAAGTGCCTGCGCTAGGCTGCCCGTTGTAATCAGACAAGGTAGGCCATCCTATGGAATGTCTGTATCGTAGCGGACGTCTTGAAGGCCTTGAGAAATATCTTACCCTTGCTTCACGTAAATTCAACTCCGGTGTAGTTTCGTATGCTGCCGCCGAAAGTTCCCCAGGTTCGTTATCTGCGTCGGCATGTGCAGTTGGAGATAACTGAAATAAGTGAAATTTTCACAAATTATTATCAATGTTTTTTCAAATTCTCTAATCTGGATCTTATCTAAGGCATCCAATAAACCACTTTCATATTCACGGAAGTTCTATTCAAATACGTCTTCAAACAACGTTAGCCTCGGTATGATGTGTTGCAAAATCCGAAAGCGTGCATTGTTCTCAAATTTACAAACCATTTTAATGCGTTGCTAAAAGCCATGCACGCTTTGGGATTTAGCGACACATAATGCTGACACATCATTTAGTAACAGCGCTTAAAGGTCAGCTGACCAAGTTTCAATTTAATAAAGTGATATACTTCAGCAACCGAAATATAGATTTTTGTTAGGTAAACTTAAACTGTTCCAGATTCCAGGTAACATAGAGCAGGAGCAGGCAGGACAAACCAGAGATTTGTTGCATGTTTGTCTGATAGTTGTTGAGCCTGAGTTATTTATGTTTGAAATAGGATCTACATCAAAATCTGCGTCACTTGACATTTCACACTCTTCTAAAAGTGCTTTGAACTGCAGTTTTGTGTAGGCAATCGGAACAAACAGATATATATGTACTGCTTTCTTTTTATCTTACATTTTTAAGAAGTAATTCTCTAGGTTGGTGAATGATTCTTTGATCTTTTTACCAGAGTAGGTGCCCAAGTAAGAGGCAATATGACTGGCCACTTTAAATTTCTGTATGCATATTGAATGGATTTCATCATATAGAGCCTGCCGTTTTACTTCCATGCTAAAGCCTTTATTTAATTTATGCACATATTTGTTTTTTTTTCAAGACACTTCAGTCCAAATTGCACTGTAAGGTTTGGTTTAACTGTTACTGGTTTTTGTGATGTATTAAGTCTTGAAGTGTGTGTTCTCCGTATTCGCAATTTTAGTTCTTCAACTTTTTCACAATAATTTGCAGTGGTAGTCGTGGTGGTAGTGGAAATCTGATCTTTAGGAAATGTTTCATGAAAAGACAAAAGGTCACCATATAGTAGACCCATTTGCAATAGAATTTCATCACTGCATTTATGAGCTATACTGTCATCAATTTTGTTCAACTTGAATTGCGGAAGTAAATAACCACATCCTCGTAGGTATTTTTCACAAATAGGTTGTATTTAGTATCTGGAATTTTATTATTAGCCCCCTGGCTGATCATACATGATCATTTGAGAAAAAATTTGAGAAAAAAATCGGAAGACTCAGAAGAACCCCCTTTAATTCAATTAGACCAGTATTGAAATTAATGGAACTAGAAGTCAGAAAAATTTTAAAATTTTGAGTGACAATTTGATTAACTTTCAACTAATAAAGCTTAAAAGCACTCTTTTTTGACTTTTGGTGGTTGAGAGGTTGGTCAAAAAGTTTCTCCTCTGCAGTACATTATTAAGTCAAATTGACATATAGGCCTAGGCCTAAAACATACTCTGTTCTTGTTGAATTGCTATTTGCTAAAACTAAATAAAGCACTCTTGGTTGGACAAAAGTTTATATTATAGTCAAAATTTTTGTTTTTTGAATTGCTTACCTTGTGATATAAAGGATTGTTGTCCACAAGTCCAGACACCAGCAGATCATCTGGCTGCACGTGGCTGCTTTCCGCCATCTTGCCATCTTGTCAATTACAATCTATACCCTCGTGCTCATGCTTGAATCAAGCGGCCGCTGATCTTAAACAAGTGGCCACTTATCTGAAACAGGTGGCCGCTTATCTTAAACAGGCGGCCGCTTATCTTAAACAAGCGGCCGCTTATCTTAAACAGGCGGCTGCTTATCTTTCGGCCGCTTATCTATCCTGTTATTTCCAGCCAGAAGATTGCTTTAGAGACCAGAAAAACAGTTTACAGACCAGAAAGACAATTTATGGACTGAAAAACAATATGCATAACACGTGAGGCAAGAACAAGCGGCCGCGTATCTTTAAACAGGTGGCCACCTATCCTGATAAGCGGCCGCTTGTTTTGCCGCTAGTCTTACTGCAAGTCTTAGATAAGGACTAAGTTGTCCAAATCAGCCACGGTACCTCGAGCATACAACTATGTCAGGGGTGTTCTCAGTTTGCCAAATCCCTCGATGATAAGAAAATGGTCGTGAAGAGCTTGCATAAGAAAAGCTTGCCATGTGAATAGCTTGCAACTGAAGCTCTAGTGTTCCTGCTTGTTGGTTTACGGGGGCATTGGAAATGTCCTATAGCTTATTTCTTAATCAACAAAACTACTGCAGATGTTCAAGCTCAGTCGATAAAGATTGTTTTGAAAAAAGCAGATGATGCTGATTTGAAGGTTTTATCTGTGACCTGTGATGGAACACCAACAAATGTTAGCACACCTAAAGGACTTGGGTGCAAACTCGGTGCCAAGTATGATGAATTTCAGACTGCCTTTAAACATCCAACCCAGTGTCATGATGTCCACGCAATCATGGATCCATGCCATATGTTGAAGTTGGCCAGAAATGCCCTTGCAGACCTTGGCCTATTTTATGGTGCAGATGACAAGAAAATTGAATGGAAATTCTTCAAGTTTCTTCATGACACACAAGAAGACCAGCGGTTCAAGCTTGCCAATACATTTTCCTCAGGTCATCTTGATTACAAGAAAAATAAGATGAAAGTATCATTGGCAGTTCGGGCACTGAGTAGCTCTGTGGCAGATGCAATTGAGTTTCTAAGAGATGGTCTTGGGGTGGATAGATTCAAATCAAGAGAAAGCACTGTCCAGTTTATCAGACAGATGGACCGATTGTTTGACATCCTCAACCCAAGAAATCGTGCAGCAAAAGGATTCAAACAGCCACTTAGGTTAGCAACATTAGAAAGATGGACATCTGTTTTAAGAAGCACTGCAGATTATCCCTCACCTTCAAGACATCTGATAGCCAGCTGCTAGCAAAGAGTCAAAGGAGAACTTTTGTGATAGGGTTTGTTGTGACAATAAAATCAACAATCCAGCTTGCAAGTGGCTTATTAGCAATGAAGAATGACCCATTCAAACTTGTTTTAACCTACAAGCTGTCACAAGATCACATTTGACTTCTCTTTTCTTGTATTCGAAGTAAAGGAGGTTTGAACAACAATCCGAATGTGCTGCAGCTGAAGTATGCCTTGCGAAAAATGCTTTTGCACAATAAAATCACAGCATCAAATAATGCAAACTGCCATGTATTTGAGCAAAATACAATCATCCCAGTTTTCAAAAATAATGTGTCTTCAAATATGGAATGAGATGGTGATGATGAATCAACAATCCTCTACATGATTGACAATACTGACAAATCAGAGTTTCGTGAAAACATTCTTTATTATATCTTGGGATCTATTGTTTCATAAAGCAAGTCGAACACACGAGCTGACGAAACTTGTACATTTCAAGAATCAATAGAACAGAACGACAATGTTATTAAATGGCTTTATGCTAAATACTTTTGACCAAAAATGTTGTAAATGTTCTTTTACTTGGGTATAAATTTATGTTGTATGTTATATGTGGATTTGTACATATATGTATTACTAATTTGATCAGTTAATTGCTAAGGCCTAAATTATTTTACAACGATCTTCTTCCTGAAAATTATTCTTTCTAAATCGGAAACGATAAAACAAATCTTACCATTATATGATTCCTTTATTTCGTTGAGGTAAAAATATTGACATTGATGAAAATGAAATAAACCCGCAAACAATAGCTGAAGAGCAATAGGTCTCCATTATAATTTCCAGTTTTTATGCATACAATGCGCGCACATCAAATTAAAAAAAGTGACGCAGTCACGAGCAGCTGAGACCAATAGAGTTATTTCCCCCAATATAGGGTTCCAGACCTCTTATATAGAGTTCACTGTAGAGCGCATTATGAGCGCAATTCAATTCAAAGTGCTAATAAAGCACCTTGAATTCCTCCATGGTTTCAGCAATCGAATTTATTTGAGCGAAGTGAATTGAATTTTGGAGCGAAATTTGAAATTCTTGAGGAAAAATTACTCAAAAATGGCGCCGACAAAGATGAGTTGCTCTTCCAAGTTGCAGGCTTTTTCTTTGGTTGTTATCTCAAAACATTTTCAATCAATTCGAAAAGAGAAAGAAAAAAAGCGGAAGCTGGTGTATCGTTTGATGTTGGAACATTTGCGGAACTGGAATCATGAAGTAGGCTTATCTTTTCAGCTCATGCTTTTGGCGTTTAACCAACTCCAAATTGCTAGACCGATTTCTCGAGGTTGTCGACGAATCCCAAGAATGCGTGGATGGTGGGATATGGTATGGAACATTTTCGATGACAAGCGTTTCATAACCAACTTTCGTATCACGAAAGGAACATTTTTATATATACCTGGGGAGCTTGAAGATTTATTAACAAGAGAAACTATCTGCGAAGAGCCAATGTCTCCAATGACAAGATTGGCAGTATGCCTGTACAGGCTTGGTAGAGGTGATTATCTCCACATGATTGGTGACCTGGTAGGTTTAGGGACATCAACTGTGTCTTTAATTGTGCAAGAAGTGTGCGCTGCAATGAGCAATCAATTATGGAAACCCTTTGTTGGAAAAAATATGCCAACAACATTGGAAGAGCTCAGAGAAGGCATGACATCATTTGATGAATTATGGCAATTTCCCTATTCTTTTGGGGTAGTTGATGGGTGCCATCTGCCGATGAAATGCACCAAAGGTGGAGCAGGGAGTGCCAAGGAATATCATAATTTCAAAATTTTTTATTCCGTTGTATTAATGGCCATTGTTGATGCCAAAAAGAGGTTTATGTGGGCAAGTAGTGGTTGTCCAGGCAACAGCCATGATCCAATCATTTTCCAGTCAACAGAGTTATACAGTAGGATAACAAATGAAAATTATCTTCCTGCTTGCTGTATTAAGAATTCTGGATGTGAAGTTTAGCCAGTTCTTCTTGGTGATTCTGCCTTCTCTTTTTTTACCATGGTTAATGAAGCCATATGGAAATGTCATTCTAACCCAGGAGCAGTGGTACTTTAACTATTGTCTCAGAAGAGCACGAATGGTGGTGGAGGGTGCATTTGGGCAGCTTAAGGGGCAATGGAGGATCTTACTGAGGAAAAATGAATGCCATACTGAAACACTGACACTGATGTCCGCTAGCCTGTATCATTCTTCATAATATGTGCATTGATTTAGAAGACCAGGGGATGAGGGCATGGGATTTAACCTTCGATCCAGAAACCCAGAAAGGTCGCCCAAGATAAGTTGTAAGAAATATGCTACATATGACCAGTTGCGGAAAATATCCTGGAAGTTCACAAAGGCCAAACAGATCCGAGACCATCTGAGGAACAAATTTTGGAATGAAAAGCTTCAACTGGATGATTAACTGAACACATGAACTTAGAATACAACAAGGTATTTCTCATGGGTTACTTATATATTACTTACATGGTTTACTCAGTTTCCATCTTCTCTACTAACATATGACATCCATGTAGATTTATTTACTGGATAATTGTTCCCAAAATTTCTTGATTGATTTCTTGATAGCAGGTATGAATTATCATATTCATGATTTTGTGGTTGTGGTTGTATTCGAGAAACAAATGTTGCTGGCTGCTGTGACACCATTTGCCCTTGCTCAGGGTTTCTAAATGTGGCCATCATTGTTTGAAAAAATTGCATCTGCATCTCCATCATTCTTGTCTCGTGCTCCCTGCTTCTTTGGTTCTCTTCCTTTCAAAATTCAATCATTCCCTTTGGCGGATCTTTTGATACAAGTTTATTGAAAGCAGTAACAGCCTCCTTCAGTAAACTTGTAGATATATCTTTCTTCACTCGTTTTGAAGGATTCGGCACAAAGAGTGCCTTATCACTTTGCAAAATATTTGGTGTTGACTCTGCAAAGGGTCTCAAATCTGGCATTTCTGCAGCATCTGGATTAGTTTCAACAGATAAGATAGCAAAAAATAGTTCCGAAGCCAAGCTTGGATCACAGGAGTTACGTGACTCAACAAAAGGGAACAATTTTCTGAACCAAGCTGGCTTCTGGTCCATAAAATTTGCAATGCCTGAACCACACTTTAGTGTTATTGATGCCTTTTTGCATTTGGCAACACAGGACTTGAATTTTGTTCTTGTCTGAACAGCTGTGAAATTGAAAGACTCTCCAGCGCCCCTTTCGTTGAAACGTACTTTCACTTGGTTGACAATTTTGCAATAAATTTCCAAATTCTTTGAAGCTTTATTGTTTGTAAATATCAACTTCTTTCTGCAGTATTCGTTCTCACACACCACGTTAACAACTTCATCAGTTGCCTCTTCAGGCCAGGAAGATTTTCTGCCAGCTTTTTCTTTCTTTTCAAAGTTCTACATCTATTGAGCCTTTAACTTTTGGCCTAGAACTTGGTTAGCCTCATCGTCCTCGTCATCTTCTTCTGCTTCTTTGTCAGTTGTGCAACCAGTGCACATTCCGTACCGTGCAGTGTCCACTTCGGGAACTTCGGGAAAATTCTGGAAGCAGCCATCTTGAACTTTGATAAGTCTTGACAAAATTTTTTTCTTCAACTTTGGCAGGTTAATTGGTGGGCATGCGCAATAAAGCCCAATCACTGAGAATGTGATGATTCATGCACAATTGGAGGTGATTAATCTGATTTTCAATTCAATTCGCTCCGCTTCTGGCGTGCTGCATGAAATGACAGCGAATTGTGTGCTCCTAATTCGCTCAGCCGAGGGAATCAAATTAATTCGCTCCAAATGGAAAACTGGTTTCATACAGTGCATTGTCGGCGAATGAAATTGACACTTAGAAATTTTTCGACCCAATAATTTAATTTCTCTGCGCTCTTAATGCGCTGTCTGAACTAGGCCTAAGTAACACATGTCAGCTTTTCCAAACCGTGATTACTGGTGATATCACAACTCTTTGATAAACTCTCTGGGCAGTTTATTTGAATTGAACGATACTTTCAATATTGTCTGACAGTGAATACCTGAACACTTGCAAAGGCTCTACTAGTGCTTTCTATAAATTGTCTTATATTAAAATGGCAAACTTCAGACGTATGGTTCATCAAGCATTGTCTGCATATGAATAAACAACAATCCCTGAAGATTCGGAATATAGGCTGCAGCAAGTGTATTACTCTTTGCAGTGTACGCTGGAGATTTTGCTCCAGCAGATATACAGACATTAATAGCAGCAAAACAATTCTTCCTCCGTCATTATTACATTTTCATAAACAGACCAAGAGAGAAACTTCCAGATGACCTTTGTTATTAGTCAAGAAAAAGTTTGAATAAAACGAGAGGAACCTCGAGAGCACCCTCGAGAGCACCCCTAATTTTATTGGCCGGTCATTTTCATCCTTACGCGTGAAACGAATAAGGCAGACCTTGCAAAAGAGACCATATACACGGACAACTGGAGTGCTAATTACCTTAATTCCTAAAAGAATGTCTTTATTTTGCTTGTGTATATGGGTCCTAACTAGCATTTACACATTGTGCTGTATGTGATTCCTTGTTGCAAGTGTTGCAAGTTTAGATTAAGGATCTCGTAAGCCCACCGTTTTTCTGTTTCCTTTCTCTCTTGTTCCGTGTATATACACTTAGTGAGCATAAGTTACACACCACCGGATAAAAAATGGCATCTAAAAGTGGCCCGAGGCCCGAGCAATAAAGTTTACATAACAATATACAAATACCAAACGGCTTTCCCTAGCGAATTTCTTTAGCAGAAATATACTCAGAATTTCATAAATTTCAAGTGAAAACATAATTTCAACTATATCACATTGTTTTATAATAATATTTAAAGAAAACTGCAAAGAGCTTTTTTAAAAAATGTTCATGAAAATTTATTGAAGTGGAGTAATTAAAACGGCAATTATTTTGTTGGCATATTTTTTCCAACAAAGGGTTTCCATAATCGACTGATCATTGCAGTGCACACTTCTTGATAGGTTTTCATTGATAGTGACTCCTAGATATTTTACTTGCATTTTACTTGTATAGATATTTACACTTTTCATGGCCCTTTGAACCCCATGTACAATGGGTTAGCTCGCTGCGCTCGCCTGTCTATCTATTATCAAGAAACATTGACTGATCGGGCGCACTTTGTGCACTGCATTCGCTTACGCTCATGCCTCTTTCAACCCCACATACAATGGGTAAGCTCGCTGGGCTCGCTTGATAATCCCTTTTCTTAATTCTTTGATTAAAACTTTGGGCTTGTTTACATTAGGCCTAATCATGGCGACTGTTCCCGTGAAATCGCGAAAGAGCCAATCAACTTGCAGCAAAAGGCGAAACGGGTCACGTGAACAGCGAATACTTTGTTAGAAAATGGTGCTCGCAACACGAATTTGGAAGTTTTGCCACCGTAAACTGTAGTTTTTTCGTGATAGCACAATTTGTGGAATGATTCATGGAATAATTCAAAAGAACTTTGAAAAATCAAAACCAAAAATAGATAACCTTGGTCCAATTAATAAATGGCACCTTCCATTTGAAGTTTAGCCCAATAAATGTAGAAACAAAAAAGCCTTTTTGATTACACGGTTCGCCGTTTCGGCCCATTGTGTTGGGGCGTTCGACCTATTGTTTCAGGTCGAATCTATTGTTTTTGGCAAGGAAAGTCATCACAGGACTCCGTAGAATATATATATTAGATTTTTAAGGGCATAATAGTTTCTGAAGTGAACAAAAAATTTATTTTTTTAAATCCACTTTGAAATTTGAAAGAAAAAACATGCTCTTCCCAAATGGTAAAAAAAGACTTAAACCTGGAATTATAAAAGGTCAAGGCAATTACATGAAAAACTTTTTTGTTTTCAAAGTTTTAAAACATTTTCTTTTCAATGAGAGAGAATTTGTGTGCCTTCGAGTGAAAGAAATGATAATCATTGGCGTTTTAATCAGCCCCTTGTTGAAGACTTACGAGAGACAGAGGACTGTATCATCAGTTGTGTACAGCAAGAGTGTTATGAAAATGAAATGATGTTGGCAAAGGACAGAGTCAAACCAGTGGGGAAATCAGGTTGTTTACGAAGCCTAAATCCAATATTGAAACATGACTTGTTGTGTGTTAGTGGTCGTCTAAAGCATATGCCGGATCAGTTTAAAGCTCTGAAGAATCCTGTCATACTCCCAAAGAGACACCACATTGTTGACATCCTCAATCGTCATTACCATATCCAAAGTGGACATTCTGGTATTGAGTATGTATTGTCGAAAATCAGAGAAAATTATTGGATTGTCAAGGGACGAGTGTCGGTGAGAAGAGTGCTCGGCAGCTGTTTTGGTTGCAAACGATGCTTCCAAAGGCCGAATCAACAAAAGATGGCAGACTTGCCACCAGACAGAATCGTTCCAGATCACCCTCCATTTACGTTTGTTGGCGTTGATTGCTTTGGCCCATTAATGCTAAAGAGAGGTCGTGCAATGGTAAAAAGGTATGGAGTTCTCTTCACATGTTAAACCATGGGAGCAGTACATATCGAAGTTGCACAAACCATGGAAACCGATTCTTTCATTAATGCGTTGTGACGTTTCATGGCGAGGCGTGGAAAACCGGCTGAAATGAGATCAGACAATGGCACAAACTTTAAAGGAGGAAACCGCGAATTATCGGAAGCAATAAAGCAGTGAAATCACGACAAGCTGAACATATTTTTTCTTCAAGAGGAAATAAAATGGCATTTCAACCCACCACACGCTTCCCATATGGGTAGAGCTTGGGAACGATTTATCAGAACTGCAAAAAAGGTGCTGAGCGGTCTTCTTAAAGAGCAAGTTCTTGATGATGAGGGTCTTCGAACACTCTTGTGCGAAGTCGAATCAATAATAAATGGACACCCATTGACCAAGGTTTCCGATGATCCTAGAGATGTTGCAGCTATTACACCGAACCACCTACTCTTGCTGAAGTCGAATCACTCTATGCCTCCTGGTATCTTTTCCAAGTCTGATTGTTATGAGAAAAGAAGATGGAAGCAAGTCCAATATCCTGCAGATATCTTTTGGAAGAGGTGGACCAAGGAGTATTTACCCACATTGCGAAAGCGACAAAAGTGGCATGAAGTAAAACATAATTGGACAAAGGATGATGTTGTACTTGTAGTTTATGAAACATTGCCTAGAGGAAACTGGCCTGTTGCAAGAGTTCGGGAAGCAAAAGCAGGAAGAGATGGGCTCGTGAGGGCAGTTAAACTCAAAACCGCTAAGACAGAACTGATAAGGCCAATAAGCAAGCTCTGTTTACTGGAAGCTGCAGATGCAAGACTTTGCAACTAATGATTTATGGTTGATAAACAGTTCACTAGAAGTTCTCTGTTGGGGCCGAGTGTAAAGGCTGCAAATTCACGCATGCATATGCACAATTTGGTGACCTCGTTTTCATTACTACGAATTCGGAAATTCACTTTTGCACTTTGAACTTTATGTTTACGCTCCATTCCCTTGTGACAGCGAACTGTTCAACTGTTTGAACAATTCTTCAATTATCTTGCTAATTTTTTGGTTTATTTATTAGTGTTTAAGAGGTACTCAATATAGTTTTTTGTATTTTTCATCGCGTTGGATGTGTCTAATTTTCTTCAATTTATAGCAAGCCTTCAAGTTAAGTAAAAGCTGTGTGTTTTGATGAGTTTGAGCAATAAATCTGTGGCAAGTGTTTTCTGACGTTTGGCAGCTACTTTACAATGTGTTCTGCCTTTCTGTGAATTATGATCACTAGTGGTCCAGCTCTGGCATGACATACAATATTAGCCTTCCATGATGCCATGGCCAACAATGAGTTGTATTGGCAGAAGTGCTTTAAAAATATTTTGATTCGGCAGTATCACCAGTGTATAAATGCGTGATACTGTTTGGGTGATTAAACCTCCCATGCAACACTTGTTGTATTGTTTTCGGGAGTTAAGTTCTTCTACGAAGTACTTTGCAACACATTGAATGCATGTTATGGTCATTTTGTTCAAGTGATGTGGTAATGGGGAGAAGGGGGTGAGGTTTTCAGCTTCATTGTTCTCGGGGACAGGGTTGTCAACTTGCATTTGCTGATCTTCAACAGGTTCTGGTATCTGATCTCAGTGGTTGTGTTATGGGGTAGGCACGTGTGCACGTATCGTCTGTCCCTGCAAGAAAAAGACAAAAGAAAAGAACAAAGACAAAAGAAACAAAGGAAACGTTGTAACAATCTCTTGTGTGACTGAATTTTATTCGCGAAACTATTATTATTATATTGTAAAAAAAAGGAAGCCTGCGTATGTGTGCAGCAGACAGCGTTGAGAAAGAAGAGAGGCTACCAAATCGGAGGAAGAAAATAAATGGTAATAACATAATTTGATCTTCATCAATCTTTCCAATCAAACACTATTAAGCAAATTGTAATGAGTTATGGTGTGTTTAACTTTAATTATTATCTATCAATTATAGAATTTCTACATATTGGAAGAGAATATGCATCCTTTCATAAAAATTAGTCAACATGCATGGCAGGCCTGGGTAAGCTTGTTACTCTAGTTTTTGTATGAAATAAGAAAAAAAGGCAACTTCAGAGCAGTTGCATAGGAATAATTGAAATCTGCTCTGCTTCTTTGTTTTGGTGGGCTAGCTGACCCTGACATAAGCAATAAATTGGCATTGCTGTAACCTGGAAAGTATTCAAAATTATTGAAACTGTGTGTTTGGTTAATGGTTTAACATAATGTTCTTGTTGCAGGTGTTGATTGCTGAACAGAAAAGGAAAGGATGTCCTTACTTGGTTTTTTGTGTGGTGAGTGTATAATTAATATGTGGGTTTAAAAATTAGACCCACATATTAATTATAGACCCACATATTAATTTTATAAACTGAATGTAGAATAATTTAAACAGGAAAAGGCATTAAACATGCATAAATATGGAAAATTTGTGAGATTGATTCGTAGGCCGAAAAAAGGTACATTAATATTAGTATGAATAACTCATGCCTGACCAAGGCCACTGAGCTACATAACTACAGAACCACAAACTATAAAACTAAATAACTACAAACTATCAAACTACATAACTAAAAACTATTTACAAACTATCTACAAACAGTAAAAACCTGCATATAACATCCTCCATGTTATTTTATAGGTTATTTTGGTTGTGAAGAAGGTAACAGAATGGGTAAACCATAAGACAATATGATTTAAACATGACTGTGAAAATGGAATATTGGGTTGTAGGTTATTCAAAATAGGAGGTTCTTATATGCAGGTTTTACTGTGTCACTATTTAAATGTCAATGGAACTGAATTTAAAACTGAACAAAATGTTGAAAACTATTTACAAACTATTACTATACTATTTACAAACTATTTAGATGGTAAAGTAAATAAATTTAACAGTTTCAGCACCATGTGCTACTTGGTCTGGGTGGGCATGGTCACCAAGGAATGGCTGTGGGGGACCTTCCTTTTGGGTGACCTTCCTACCCTTTTTGTGAGACTTCTTTTTTGGTCGCCTTTTATTTTCATAAAGGCCTCTGATTGTGTTCTGCAAATTAACATGTAAACAGTTATGTTTTACAGGTTGGTAACATAAAGTGAAAAGAAGTTATGCCATTGTTCAAGTGCATATATTTGAGTTGTCAAACGTGATGCAAAAGATATACTTACACAATTTCCTTTGTTGGGATTCTTGTCCCTGTTGCGAAAACCAAATTGAACTTTTTTCCAACCAATCCATGAAATTGGTTGGCACATTCTTTTTTTAAGGAAGACACATTGCTGTATGTTATTTCCTATAAGGAAAAGAGCGTATGAAGAATAATGGACAACATGAAAATTGGCCAAATATTTAGGAAAGAATGTATGTGATGTCAATACTTTCGTTTTTTGCCAAATGTGATGGCGATTTGGTGTTGTTTTGGCTTTGCACTTGCCATGTTCAAAATGTTCTTCAAATAAAAAATGGAAAATACTGAATGAGGAAAATAAGGATTAGAAAATGCTGCATTTATAATTTTATGATATTGTGATAATAGTTAATTTTTACGTATAAACACAGGAAGAGCAAGCGTGAGGTGAAGATTGTAATAGAAGGAAATACTTACAAAACTTTGAATGAGCGTGCAATGTAGTTCAGTGATAATGCTGAAGGAAACAAAAGTAACTTGTATTAAAAACACTACATAAAGTGGAACATTGTGGTGAACAATATGCAATTATTTGTAAGTTATTTTAGTTTATATGTCTTTGCTTTGTTAAACGTTGGTAGTTTTAAAAGTTATGAAGAAAAAATTTCCACTTACTTGAATTTGTGTGATCGAAATCTGGAAAAGTTTTTTGCCCGCTTCTGTCCAAGGTAATTGTCTTGTGATCCTATAGCAACAATATGGCCTCGCCGAGAAGAATGTAAAATGAAATTGAGGTCTTTTTGACGTGGGGAAACAATGTGGTGTTGGGTTTATAAAGATGTTATAGTGGCATGGTAAAAGTAACAATGGCATACCAACGAATACAGACATTTGATGGAATATCTAGGGTAAGTTGTACTTAATAATCGTCATTTCTGAAGCCATGGATATAAAAATATGATGTCAATATTGAGATACGTTGACTGGTTAACATGATGCAGACAAAATAATGAGGTAGGAAAACTACTCCCTTTCCATTAAGAAATAATAATATATGAAATTGCATCATTATTTGCCATGAAATGAATTGACAAATTACCATATCAGGTATCATATGAAAACAATCTCTCGGGGATTGTTTTTTCTCTGCAATGAAAGCTCTAATGTAAACATTTCCCCTTCCTCCTCAGTGTGTTAATGAGTTTTTTAAATGTGCCATTTTATGTGAAAGGCATATATTGACCCTGTAACAGGCAAAGTTTCCCTTTAATGTGTTTTACTGTACTTTACTGTACTCTACTATACTCTACCATTTAACACTCTATTCTACCATACTATACTTTACTCTACCATCTTATGTGGTTGTTGGTGCCAGAAAGAACACACGGGCTGACTAATGGATATTTCTTCATAAATCCAAGAGCTGTTAAATTCCAAAGTATACAGCATTAAATATAAACAAACAGTAAAGTACAAACAACCGAGATTACCTAAATACAAAACGTGATATCAAACAAATAATCCAGATAATCTACAAGAGAGTAACGAAGTAACCAAACTTACTAGCACAATGTCTTCTCTCTCATCTGGCAGCCCACAGGTTATCTGCTCTCTAGATCGTCTAGATCTGTTCTGATAATCTCATCAAAACGACCTACTTAAATATCTCAATCTAAACCGCAAAGGGAAAATACCAACGAAAATACCAACGATCGGAGATACAATACGTCTAACAGAAATTCAAATAACTACGCGGAACAACAATGGATCAATCTCCGAGAGATTCCGTCAAGCCTCACAGGCGACCAAAAACAACCTCTAGGGTAGTATCTATGGGATTCCTACAAGTTATGTGGAATTCCTACATTCCTAAGACACTAAAACAATGTAAACCGTTCAAATTCCTGAAAATTACTGTAAACCACTCATGGGGCAAATCAACTTTGATTTGCCCTTTCAAACAACAATAGGTAATTAGAATTATCATAATGTTTCTTTAGTTCTGCTTCAACAACTGGCTCCCCTCAAGATGCATCTTCATCTTGAACCATATCTCTCCTCGGCGGGATTAAGCTCCTGATTCCATAATCAAAACCAACTTTGTGGTTGGACATTGTAGTTTTCCTCCAATAAAGAGGACAAAGAGTGACGTACATCCCACATCAAGCTGTCGTACACGAAGAAGCAACAACAACAAAAGTGAGAGTGGAATATGACACGTCTGCAAATGTGACAAAGGGTGCAAAATCATTAAATGAGTGCTTGCATAGTGGGCCTTCAATGAATCCGTTGCTGTTTTCCATATTGCTGAACTTTAGAATGCACGCAATCATCCTCATGGCTGATATAAAGCAGGCATTCTTACAAATAGAGATCGAGCCAGAAGATTGAGATGCGATGAGATTTCTCTGGGTAAAAAGTGCAACGGACAATGACTTTGAAATTGAAGAATTCAGATTTACAAGAGCTATATTGGTTGCTGGACCGAGTCCATTTATCCTGTCCGCTGCAGTCAGATATCACTTGTCAAAGTATAAGGAAGAAATCAAAGAATTGGTCCAAGATGTGGACCAAAGCTTGTATGTGGATGATTATATCTCTGGTGGCGACAATGCGGAGGAGCTAATATCTCGAAAGCAAAAACTGGTGCAAATATTTGAAGAAGGAGGCTTCTGCTTGCGAAAATGGTTCTCCAACGACGCAATTGTGCGAGAAAAGATCAATGAAGAAGCAACAGAGGAACAGCGAAAGGTTCTGGGAGTCACATGGCAGCTCGGCTATGACATATTGTTAGTGGATTTAAATCTAACTGCTAGTCTCCTCTGGGACTAGCACGTCCGATGATTTTCAAGGCAAAATTGATTTTCCAATCGATTTGTGCAAGAGGATTAGACTGGAATGAAGAACTGCCAGCAGAAGAGCAAGCGCAATTTCACAGCTGGCTGCAAAGCGTACAAGAAATGAAGCACTTGGCTGTTCCTCGAAGAGTACTGTCTGCAGTGACAGAATCCACAGCAAAAGGAAATGGTCCTGCACGTATTCTGTGTTGCGAGCAAATTGGGCTATTGTGCAGCAGCATATATTGTGTCCAAGTGCGGTGAGGAAATAACCAGCAGATTACTGACAGCAAAGTGTAGACTAGCCCCACTGAAGACGATTACGATTCCGGGGTTGGGACTTCTATCTGCTGTTACTGGTGCAAGATTGGCAAGGTCAGTGATAAAGGTGCTGGACGGTTGGAAGCTGGACAAGATCAATATGTGGCTAGAAAGCGTGACTGCTCTATATTGGATTGCAAATAATGGAGCATGGAAACCCTTCGTAAATAACCGAGTGAAAGAGATCCATGAAACGATTCCAAAAGTGACATGGTATCATTGCCCCACTGAAATAAACCCTAGTGACGTGGGAAAACGTAGTGTGACTGCCAGCAGACTGCAGCATTCTCCATTGTGGTGGGAAGGTCCCACATTCTTGAAAAGAGAAAAGGAGCACTGGCCAAAGCAACCAGTCAATTTTCGACCAGAAGATCTCCCACGCTCACAGTTGTTAGCGAGAGGAGTATCAAGCTGACAGAAGCAATCAACCTGAGAAGATTCAGTAGCCTCAGAAGACTTCTTGGTGGCATGGCCAGAATGAAGCGATTCATTGACAATTGCAGAAGGGCAAATGATAGCAGGGTGACGTCACAAGTGCTGAGCATTGAGGAATTAAAAGAGACTAGAGAGTGGATTGTCAAGGCCATGCAGAAAGACATGAAAGGAGATACAGAATACGAAGCTAGAACTAGAGACTTGGCTGCATATCTGCACATGAATGGCTTCATCAGATGCGGAGGTCGGTTGAAAAACACAAGTCTGACCTTTGACCAGAACCACCAAATCCTCCTCCCCACACGGCACAAGGTTTCAGACTTGATTTTGCAAGAATGTCATCAGAGAATTGGACATGAAAAAGTGAGCAGAACTTTGGCTGAAGTCAGAGCTTAGTATTGGATTCAAAGAGGTCGGCAGTTGGTGAAGTCCGTGATAAAAGGGTGTCAACAATGCAGATTGCTTTCAGGCAGCCATCTAAAGGTCCCAGCAATAGCACCATTACCAGACACTAGAGTGGTCCGAACAAGGCCTTTCCAGCACACTGGAGTGGACTTTGCCGGACCACTTATGTCAAAACGGAGAAAGGAAAGACATCTAAGGCATACATTGCTTTATTCACATGTGCCACTACGAGAGCGGTGAATTTGGAGCTAGTTGAGGACATGACTGTCTCCACCTTCAAATTGGTATTAGAACAATTCATTGCAGCGTGGGGAGTGCCAAACCTTATCATCAGCTGTATGAGCACCCTGAAGTGCAAGCATATCTGGCAAACAACTACATAACCTGGAAATTCAATTTGGCGTTGGCACCTTGGTGGGGAGGATGGTTTGAAAAGATGATGAGGCTGCCAAAAGGGATTTTACGAAGATGTCTGGGTAAGGCCATGCTACGCTTCAGAAAGATGGAAGTCGCTTTAAAGAAGGTTCAAGCCATTCTTAATAACCGCCTTTTGTACTACCAAGGAGAGGAGTTGGAGGAAGAAAGCATGACACAAAACCATCTGATCTTTGGACACAGACTGGTGCAGATGCCTGATATTCCAAATGAAATGTTCAAGGAACAAGAAGATGGCAGAGTGCGGTTTAAACACATTGAAGCAAGGCTCAAAAGCATCTGGGACCATTGGCAAAAGGAATATCTTCTTGGATTAAGAGAGTTTCACAAGCAGCGATCCGATTCCCAACGAACTGATTACAGATTGAAACCCGGAGACATTGTGCAGATAGAAAAGAAAGGGGTGAACAGAGGCATATGGAAGAAGGGAAGAGTATTAAAGTTATTGACAGGAAAGGATGATACAGTTGCACGAGGAGTAGCATTAGAAGTCATCATCAATGGCAACAACAGAACAACGGAAAGAGCAGTGCAGCAGGTTTATCCCTTAGAGCTGGTAGCAGAAGTGCATCAAAAGCACCGAGAGCCGGTTGAACCTGTGTTGAGAAGAAGCTCAAGAATGGCAGCAAAGAATGCAAAGGCCGTAATCAGCAGAATTGATGAGGTCAATCAAGAAGACCTTAATTGAGGAGGGGAGTGTGCGCTGAATTGAACAAGATGAATGGACCCTTGACGCATGTTGCATGCCCTTGCTAAGAGGGAATATTGATACTAAGGACTTGAATCCGACTAACAACCTCTTGGCAAGGGTATGCCAACTAAACAATTAGGCGCTGATCTGACAGTTAATTTACTATTGTTTTGAAATTAATATAATCATTTGTAGTGCATTTTCTAGTTAGTTAGGTAAAAATCATTCTGAGAATCGATCGCTTCGCACTCGTCAAAGTTTTGTCACAGGAAGTAAGTAATTCTTTTTAGAACTTTTTGTAATTCAAATTCCATTTATTAATTTGTAGTTGTAGTTAACCGTTTTATTGTTGTGTCATTCACGTTAATTATAAAGTTATACAGTCTCCTAATTATCATTTTTTGGGCTTATCGATTTAAGTGTGCTGTGGATTCCCAACAACGTCTATTCTTTTGGGGGTCGAAATATTCTGTTAGTTTGCGTTTTGCAGTTTCATAACCGTCAACTTCATCATTTTCCCCTGTTCCTTCGAGTTGTGAGAAGATTTCACGAACACACAATCCAGCTTGGTATAAGAGAAGTGCTCTCTGTCGCGTTGAATCTGTCACACCACTAGCAACCAGAAAAGTATCAAAATCACGAAGCCATTGTCTCCAATGGGCAGAAATGCTTGCTCCAATTTCGATTTCTGGGTTAAATTCTGGTAATGGCTGTAAGTCTAAACTAAAGGCCATTCCAATTTATGAAAATTTATCTTTGTCGCCAATGTAATATTTGTATGTTTAAAAGAAAGAGTGGCCTATTTTGTAGATCAGACAAAATCATCACTCACCATTTTGACACGCGGTAATAAACTAGCATAACAGGGATACAAGAGAGAATATAACAATGGTAATAATAATAACAAAGTCTCTATATTACAGTTGTTGAAGGGACAGCATCACAGTATCAGCTTGTAGATTTAAAGAATGTACAGCACCAGGAACAAGATGCTAATGATTTGGGTTTACATACATTATGTATTTGATATTATATATTATCTATATGACAGCTTTTGCTGGTGTGGAAATGTTAGCAAATAACTTAATAAAATAGTTAATTTTTATTAATGCAATAAACTAGTTTTAGTTTACATTAACAGTTTACATTAAATTTATAAACAGATAAAATTTGAGTCAGTATATGATAATGGTGGGGTGGATGTTTTACCAAAGGAGATACTGTCTAATATTTTGTTTGATGTGAGCTGGTGTAAATTGTTTTCCATACAGAGAGATTGCATTGTTGACTCTAAAACTGCCCATGCCATCCACTGATGTGAGCTGGTGTAAATTGTTTTCCATACAGAGAGATTGCATTGTTGACTCTAAAACTGCCCATGCCATCCACTCTTTTACCATATTTCCTCGATCAAACGCCTCCCTTGATTAAAAGCCCCCCATGAATAAACGCGGCCTATGCTACCAACTTTTGAAATAGACGCCCTCCCTTGATTAAACGCCCCCACAACAATTTTTTAAGCTGGTGTAGTGTATTGTGGTATCAAAACCAATTGTTTTAAAATTCTTTTACAATAATGTCCATATGTTGGCACATTTCTTTTGTGCCTCTCAGCTCTTTGTGCAAAATCATGGCGACTTTTATTTTCTACGTTGTTGCTCGATAAAGGCAAGGTACAACTAAACCATTTTCTCTTTTTCTGGACCCAATGACAGAGGCTCTGATCTTGTACTTTTTCATAAAGCCCCCCCCCCCTCGAATAATGGCCCCCTGGATTAGGCGCCCCCGAAAAAAGTGCCGAGATTAATAAACGCCCCGGAGCGTTTAATCGAGGAAGTACGGTAATCAAAGTACAAAAACGATGTTTCTCGAGATTTGACTATGGGAGGTTAAAGAAACTTTGGCTGGTGCACGACCCATTATCATAAAAGTAGCCGCAATAAGCAATGGCAGCACATTGATGTCTCCAAGTTCGTTTTTCCCCTTCAAAATATCTCTAGTTATATCAGATAGGTGTTCGCTACCGATTTTAACTAGATTACATTGGTTGCCTCGTTTTCACGTTCGTGGCTTGTAGTGTGACATCAATGTGAAAGGGGCCTATTGATGCTTTTTACATGCCAATTGCTCGATATTTGCTCGCATTTTCTCAACAGATATTTGTTATGGCTTTGATGTTATGGAAACCCAGGAATCACCCAACACCCACTTCCAAATTTTGTGGACTCGCTTCCCAGACGGTTTGATTCTTAGATTATAAAAGCTGTACTTTTTCGAGTGACTGCCCTTCAACTGTTGTGTGAAAAAGTAAAATTTTGTTGAAAATCAGTAATATATGACATTTCAACCTTTTTATTCTTCTTTACATCACCAAAGGTCATCATATATGACAATGCCTGTAACTTGCACGATTATTGCATGAATCGTGACCCTGGTTTTTTCAGAAACACATAATTTATCTGATAGATTTCATTTGAAAAATCATACGGGTTCCAATATTGCTTTTCATTTTCTCGCATTGATTAAATGTCATTTGCTGTTCAATAATATAGTCCGGGAGCCAGAGGGGCTTACCACGCACCCCCCTCAGGAACCTCCAAGATGGTCATTTGCAGATACCTCAGGTCCTAATTAATTGAATTTAGGTTGTTAACATGAAAAATATTTGGATGGTCCAGCTTTTATAGATCGTATTTCCTAATGTCCGCACAGAACTGCGAAAGCCTGTTTTCCTTATTTTGGCAAATATTGACCTATATATATATATGTAAAAAACCCTTTGAATATACAAGCTACCCTAATATCGACGCTGGAAAAATATTATCTTTCTATTTCACTTTGAATTGAACGTGCGTGGAGCACACTCGTACAACAATGATCAACCCACCTATGGCCTATGCAATTAACTACCTGAAACGAGAGGAGGTGAAAGACTGTCGATTGACAACGATATTGGAGATGCCAACCCCATGGGTATGTCACTGCAGGATCAGGGATGCGATTCTTATCAACCAGTCAGCACTTTCCGTGTCCAAATAACATGGAATGGATGATTTCTTTCCACATTAACTCTGATTAAATTGAAATTTAATCACCATATAGATATTCCAACTAATTTCAAACAAATTTGTCTCAAGTTATTACAGATGACAAACAAGGGGTCAGATGTAGTTTTTAGCACAGATATGTATGGTGGCCCAGGACTGCCATGACAAGTTTTTTATTACATTCTTGAAAACAACATTGTATTTCCTTTAAACTCAAAGCGTTTTCGTATTCAATCTTAAATGAATTTACGATTAGATACAATTCAAATCAGAAAAAAAAAATCAAAATAAAATTGAATTTAAATCGAATTGAAAATTTTCTACGTGGCCCAGAGCTGGAACTGCCATTTCCTAAACAAGGCTGTGCAAAACGCGCGGGAAATATCCAGCTGGCAAGAAGCACGAGGCACGACAATCGGACCAAAAATATTGATAAAAAAGGATAGTCATGCCGAATCCCAACATGAATCAAGTCAATGAGTGGAAAAAATATGCAAATGATTTAAAAAGAAAGAGAACAAAAGGTAACGTCAAGCTTGAACCAAAAGCAAAAGGACCCAAGACAGACTCGATAACTGCTTCAAGGGAAATAATTGTGCAGCCTCTAGCAACAGAAGCAACAGGGAAAGCCACGAAGAATGAACGAACTGGCCCACAAGTGTTTGTTACTTATTTGTATGATGAGGTAACCATATCTAATGTCATCAAATCACGCAATGAGCATTTCAAGGACAGTCTGAAGAAAGACATGACATGTGATGTTCTTGCTGGAGAGCGGGGACCTTCTTGCAATAGAATCGACCAGCTTCCTGGCTTTAAACCCATCCATGTAAGATTTGTCAGGAAAAAAGTCACATCCGAAAAATACAGGACAATTTCAGATTTTTGTGGCATTGCAAACAGGCCATCTGCTGCATCAAGCTGTTCTGCAGCCATGATCACAACAAATGATTCAATGGTTAAGCCAACTTTGGCAGCTTCTGTTAAATTGGGAGCAGGAGAGAGAAGCAATTTTAAGAAACCGTTTCCAAAAAGTTTGCCGGTAACTGCAATGATGAAGCTTGGCAAAGCCATTTATACTATATCAACACCATCAATAAGCATAGACATATGAAAGTTTGACATTGACACTTTGCAATGGTCTTGTTTTCAGTCTGTAGAGTTCACTGTTGAGGAGGCTGAGTTTGCCAGAGGTGGGTTCAGAGCAGCTTTTAAAGCCACTTCTGCCTCTTCAATGTTTTTAGGTAAACAACTTATCATCAAATATTATCTTCCTGAAACACTAGAAACCATCCAGTCACTTAATGAAACAACGGAGATTCATGCAAGAAAATCAGTTCAAATGATGGCTCTTGCTGGGAACCTTGCATCTCAGCTAAGCAAAGTTGTTAATACCAAAATGAAACAAAATCAATTTGGAAAAACATTTAGGTATGTAGATTCTTACCTGGGGCGAATTCCTACAACCAGTGAAATTATTACAATTGAAGAATTAGCAGGGGAAAATTTCACAAAATATGTCAATAATAATGGGTTACTTGCAAGTGGAAATGATGTGGAGATGAAACAGAAAGCTGAATGCCTAGTGCATTTCTCATATGTCAAAGCAAAGGGAAAGTTAATGCTGGTGGATTTACAAGGTGCAGACTACTGCCTCACAGATCCTGAAATAGCAACTATTGATGGCAGTTTTAACAAAGAAGGGCTATTGTTCTGTGTTGGCAACCTTGGAGATGGAGCCACAGACAACTTTTTCGAGTCGCATGCATGCAACATTTATTGTGAGCAGCTGGCACTTCAATCTGATGATAAAAATATTGACTAACTTGAATAAGAGTACTTCATGAGAGTCTAGACACAAACAAGAATTTTATGGTGATAATATAAGTTGTTAATATTCGAATTGGTCATAAGGTGTAATTCTAAAATTCTCGTTGCATATTACTGGCATTTTGTGCCATTTAAAGCCAATCCAGAACACCTTTATTGCGAAAGCACATCAATATTAACACTTTCCTTTAAAAGCAAATAAGTCTGTACAAAATTAATGGATGTGATCACCTCAGGTTGTGCAACAGCTTCTAATTTCTTCCTTGAATCTGTTGGGATATAGTCGCTGGGTGCATTCGTTATGCCTGAAAGTTGAGCAGCTGCATCCAAATCTTCATTGGCAATATGAAAACCTTAGAAACATACGATACATTTTTCAGTTTACAAAAAATTTAATAACCGTAATTAGAAATTAATTTGGCATGAGACTGGACTTTTTGTCAGAGAGCATTGTGACTATTGCTGAATATATGGTTTCACAAAATAATAGACATTCTTACAAAAATATAACACATTATTATTACTAAGTATTTGCTGTAATAGCATACCAGAGTGTAATAGCATGCTGTAATAGAGTTATTCTTTGTTTTAAGGTTCATTTATAATAATTCATTGTGCATTGTTTGAAACATCATTTGAAAGAATTTTGTTCAGTTACAGTAAATTAAATGTTTTGTTTGCTGATGGTAATTGGCACAAGTCATAAATATACAATTATATATCTGTTTGGTTCAAAATAACCCCATTTTAATGAAATTCATACCACATTTTTTCATGCCATATCTTTCGGGAAATGAATATATGTGATTCGGAATGCCATCAGCCATGTATGTGTTTCTTTGGGCCCTTATTCTGTGGCTGTCCCAAATGGTTTCTTTGAACTCCTCAAGTTCCTTTTGTAACATTGGAATCACAGCAAATGAGAGAATTATTCTAGAAAAATAAATTTTAATATGCATTGTTATATGTAAAATTTGAGACGACTGGAGTTTTCAGCTTCATGACAGCTATATTTGAGCAATCTTTTGAATGAAAGGCATACCTGTGAGTTACATCATGAGGATTATAGTGGCCTTCCTCTTTCAGCCACAACAAGCCTGCTTTGAATAATTTTTCAAGGCATTCGTGCAGTTCCTTCCACCATCTTTCAATCTGCAATGGAAAATATATATACCTGCATACATGGGATTTCATTTCATTCTGTGAGTTGCCCATCAGCAGAGCTGATTTTCGAGGGGCCCATTATAAAAAACTTTAAATGCAACATATATTTTATAAATAAAATAAACTAATTACAACTATAATAAAACCATAATATTATGAAGCCTAATACCTGATTTGATGGTGATGGTCCAAAAATTACAGAATCAGCTGGATCATGCAAGTCTCCCTGTTGACCTCTTAGGAAAGCATGAATTGTTGACATTGTGGTTGTTTCCGTTCCTTTGTCAATGCGAATAAAATTTGGCAGGACTTTTGTATTTTGTATTTGTATGGAGTAGATCAAATTACCACTTTGCAACCAAAGATGGCTCTGAATGGCTATGTTACTTGCGTATTTTTTGCACCATCGCTCTATACCCAAGCAAGTGGCCAGGACCTTCAAGCTCTTCTTTAACAGCTGTTCCCACTTCGTCAACTGTGACATTGTGATCTATATAACGTATTCCGTAGTGTCTAAGTCATCTGTCCAAGGTTCTCATGCTCCAGCGATATTGTGGGTAGTCCCTCTGAACAAAATCTAAAATCTCATTTCTTTGAATGTTTTCAGTTACATACCTATTCAAATCACGATTTAAATCAAGATCATCCCTCCACTCCATTTATTCTCCAATCCGAGAATAGGGCCCAGGCCGCACATTGTTGCTCAGCAACAACAGCTGCAGTGAAAACAATCCGAACTTTCTGTGCACGGCCTACGTATCGAGATTAGACAGCGCGGTTAATCCAGTTTATAATACGTTTATAAGGTATTCTATATTTATTAGCGAGTTTATTTCCGTTCATCATGGCATCATACAACATCAAATCGTTGGATGGAGAAGCAAAACAGCGTTATGTGAGTAAATTAAGGATGATCGAAATTGATGTATGCCCGTACATGATACCAGCAGATATTTGGATGAATGACCCTACTTGCTGGCCTCCTTTAGAGTGGCCAGAAGTGTATAGTTATCTTGTTGAAACCCCAGGTGTTTTTACAAGAGAGGCAATGAAAAACAGAAAAAGCTTGGAAGCTTATAACCAGTTCATCAGCGGTTGGGTTAGGACAATTTATGCCTACAAGAAGCACGAGAAGTCGCAGTTCATGGTGCTTAAAGCCGAAGTAACACCATCCCAAAGGTTGAATGAAGAACCACACGAGGCATGGGTTGCACTTTTAATAAATGAAGCTTCCGTAGTTACAGCCCATTGTTCGTGTATGGCTGGCCTAGGTGAATCTTGTTCACATATAGCGGCCTTACTTTTTAAAGTGGAGGCAGCTGTTCCCTCTAGTTTCACCAGAAAAACATGTACCGAGGAAGCATGCAAATGGAATGTCGATTTTATTAAAAAAATTGAGCCTGCAGAGATTTCCAAAATGAAATTTTATTCACAGGCAGCTGTAGACCGATATGATGCAAATAGCCATAAGAGGTCTGCAACAGCATTTCCTGGAATAATTATCGAAACTACAGAAAATGAGCAGCATGAATTTCTTCACCAGCTACAGCAACAGGCATCCAAACCAGTCGTCTTACATGCATTTTCTGAGCACTACAAAAGTTTTGTACCGACTTTCCATCCTCCAAAAAGGGGCAAGATGCCCATATATCTCAGAGAATTTTATTCTGCAGAGAATGCTCAGAAGACTGACATTGAACTGCAACATTTTGGGGTGGAGTTAATTAAATCAATGAAAGTAACTCAAGCTGACATTGAATATGTTGAAAGTATAACTAGAAGGGTCAAAGAGCATATTTTGGCATCAAGTGAGAACTGGACGAATAACTGCATCAGGAGCTCACTTAGTATTGCACACAAATTTTGAAAAGCCAGCACAGTCAATTATCAAAGGTATTTGTAAAGAATCAAATATGACCTCAACTTCTGTCCCAGCCCTAAATTGGGGGACCATCAATGAAAAAAATGCCTTGAAAGATTTTGAAATGATCCTAGCCACCTCGCATGACAATTTCCAAATATGTCCATCTGGCTTTGTCATTAGCAGAGAAATGCCTTTCATTGGTGCTTCACCTGATGGTATTTTTAAATGCAAATACCATAACATTACCAAACTTATTGAAGTAAAATGCCCATACTCAAAAAGAGAAACACAGTCTGTAGAGGAAGCTTTACAAGATCCTTCTTTCTGCCTGTCAGAAGATAAGAAACTTAAAACAGGGCACAAGTACTACACACAAGTACAAATGCAATTGCACATTTGTCAGGAAAAAGAATGTGATTTTGTTGTATGGACCCCAAAATGGTGTTTCTGGACCACAGTTTGTGTGGATGATGAATTCATAAAATCATCAGTTCCTGTATTGGCAAAGTTTTATAGAAGATATGTTGTTCCTGAGCTTTTAACCAGAGAAAGTGAAAGGGCTTCTAGTGACACTGGCTTCAAACTTATTGATGAAAAACTATATTGTTACTGCCAGAGGAAAGAGGCTGACAGTAATGAAAAATGGATTGGCTGTGATTCAGCCAATTGTAAATTTGAATGGTTCCATTTGTCTTGTGTCAAAATGAAGAGAGTTCCAAAGAAATCCTGGTACTGTCCAGACTGCAGAAAAAAGAAATGAGAAGGAAATCTATGAAAAATAACAAATTGTAAAACAGCCTGAATTTAGAATTGATTTTTATGCTTTATTTTTATCCTCATTGTACACAATACCAGTACTTAAATTACACAGAGCTGCACATACTGTAAAGAGTCTATCTATTCCTGAAACATCCAGTTCATTTGCTTCATCTGATAAAGACTTGACCAGCGTAGTTGAAAGAGTCCCATCCAAAATTCTATATCTGTTCTTTACCAAACCAATCACTCTTTCAATATGAATTCTAATGGATGCAATTTGTCGCGAAGTTTCCACTTCTCTGGCTGACAGCTGCTTTTTACCTTTAGTGAAACTTGGAGTGATTAGTTCAACTCCACACCCTGCGGCAAACTCATCAACAAGAGTGAACCCTCGGTCTGCTAAAACTTGATCACCAACAGTGTGGTACTTATAACTGATGAACCCACTATTTTTTACAAGTTCCACATCAGAAACTTTTCCACCCCATGCTTTTGAAATAAAAGAAATAGCCCCAAGAGGAGTGCCAGCAATGAAGAATTTGACTGTTGAATGCTTCTCATAGTTGGAGTATACTTCAGCGCGGGCTTTAAGATTCTTTGGTCTGCCAATAAAAATTTCTGTGCAGTCAATTATATGTGTCAATCTGGGGAAGTACTGAGCAAATTCATGTGGCAATGTTTCTCTTGAAGCATCATGATCTGGTGATTTAATCAAGAATTTCAGTTTGTAATACATTAAGTGTATCCATCGCTTAACAATATCATGGGCACTGCTTTTTGGGCAATTAAATTGATCACCCAGGTTTTCAAACTGAATGTCTAAACGAAGTTTTACCAATGTCATCAAGAGCTGATCTTTGAAATGCATTTTGCTGCGACTTTTGTCAGGTAATGAGTGTTCTAGGAAACTGAACAAAATATCAAATGTTGCTGATGTTAATCCTGTGTAATACTTGAACTTGTCTTCAGACCTTAACTTCAAGCTGTCATATGACAGAAATCTCTTTTTAGCATCTTGAATCATTGCTAGAGCCTTATCTCTCTCCTCCCTCAAGTTATTCATTTCAAACATCAGTTCAGATATTTCTACTTCATGTGAACTTTCAGGTGCCACATTGACTGGCAAGTCTTCCTCTGCCACCTTTTCAGCTGAAGAGTTCTCAGCTATGGCTTCTGTGGTAATTGGCTCCTTTGGCTCTTTACTTGCAGCGATGCTCTCATTGTTGATTTTTCTTCTTTTCTGAGCTGAGTTGAAACGTTCAACTTTTCTTTTCTGTTTTTCTGGATTACTTTGAACGTATATGAACAAAGATGGTACATGGTCTGGATGACTTGGGTCTTTCCGATTAGGTTGACCTGTGAAAAATTGTACTGTTAATAAACAGATTTGCTCATTTTATATAGGCTGCAGAACTGTTTTGCTAAATATCATCATTAATATGAATCATTAATATGTTTGAAATCGAACCTGATAACTTACCAGTAATGAAATGATGTCCGCAGATGTATACATTTTTTCCTTTGGGGCACCATGGACTGCCATCAACGTTCTTTCTTTTACAGGCATTTATCCATTTTTGTCGCAACTCTGGGTCATTATTTGAAAATCTAAAAAATCCTGGTTTATTTTCCATCTTGTTATGATTAGTACATCCATAGGCAGCACAGCTAAGCGGCATTTTACACGTTCAAAAGTGGACAGCTTTCTCTTCTAATTTGTGATCCTGCAGTGAAACGGCCTAAATCGACAATGTTGTTTTCACTGCAGCAACAAGCGCATGCGTAAATTGGTCGCCCGTGACGTCAACTCGGATCGGAGAATTGGTTTTTGTTTTCGTTTTGTCAGCTGGATATTTACCGCGCGTTTTGCGTAGCCTCGTTTAGGAAATGGCAGTGGCAGCTCTGAGCCACGTAGAAAATTTTCCATTTGATTTGAATTTAATTTCATTTTGATTTTTGTTCAATTTGATTTGAATTGTTTTTAACCGTAAATTCATTTAAGATTGAATGCGAAAACATTTTGAATTTAAAGGAAATATAATGTTGTTTTCAAGATTATAATTAAAAAATTGGCATGGCAGTCCTCGGCCACCATAGATATGTACCTTCCGAACTCAATAAAATCTATGGAAAGAGCCCGAAGAGGAACTTCAGCAAAGCTCATTATCAAGGGAGAAAACACAAAAAGGCCAGCTGATTGGAAAAAGTTCCTTACAGGTGAAGGAAACAAGCAACAATATATCGAAATCATTCTGAAAGTATGGAGCAGTGATCTTGTTGCGGCAGAGCTTCTGAACAGAAAGTTCATTCTGATATGCAACAGAAAGGCATATCTCTTAACATCTGAGGATGGGAGGAAAGTGACAACAGCAGAAATTGAATCTTTACACTCCATGCAAGAAGAAACAGATTCTAGAGTTATCTTTTATTGTTTTTATGCCAGAGAACAAGGTTACAGACACGTTAGGGTAAAGAGTCCCTACACAGGTAACTTCTTCATTTGCCTACACTTTGCAAGGATGCTGGATGGAATAGAGATTATTTTTGACACTGGTCGAGGAAACAAGAAGCAATTAATCAACATCACAGAGCTAGCTAATCGGTATACACAAGAATATTGCACATCATTAATGTCTCTTCATGCATTTACACGCTGCGACATCACCAATGTATTCAAAGGAATTGGTGAGGTGAAGCCTATCAAGATTTTGCAAAGAATGCCTCGGTATCAAAGTGGTCTGGCTTGGCTTGGCAAAGAATGGCAAGTGACGGATGATTTGCTTTCAGCATTGGAAGAATTCACGTGCACAATGTATGGAAGCCGCAGGGTTTCGTAGTTATGGTGGCAAAATTGTTAAACAGGACATGAATATTGTGGTTAAGTTTTTCCCCCAAATCCCTTCAAAAACTGATTCTGAACTGTATTCTACATTTTGCAAGTATCAACTGATCCGGTTCAAGCAATGGGTCATGAATGTCCAAAATGCATGGGATAATAAAATTGACACTTGCTCTACATATGTTGAAGAATGGAAGGAATTTATGAGTACAGAATATGCAAAAGCTAATGTTTTTGATTGGACTGAACAAATGGATCTAATTGAAGAACAAATAACTCAGAATTCAACTGTATGTTCAGACTTGGCAAATAACACTGGCCAAGATCAAGAACAAGAGGATTGGATGCAAGTAGCAAGCCTTGCACAGCACAGCATTGACGAAGGCAGTCAGTTCTCAATAAATGAGTCTCATTACTGGTCACAAGCTAGAAATAATTATACAACACAGCATCTTGGTGAAATGCCACAATGGATAGCTCTGCAAAAATCTCATACTAATGTCATACTTGAAGCCACACAAGTGGTGAACACACAATCATTCACAAAAGCTTATGATATTGTTAGTAATCACTATCAATCGTTAGTTGATGAAAACATTGATGCACTTCGTCTGAATATAAATGGAGAAGCAGGAACTGGGAAAAGTTTTCTTATTAATGCATTAAGAAATCTTCTTCAGGAGAAATGCTACATCACTTCAACAACAGGCAAAGCAGCCTACAACATCAATGGTGTTACTATACATTCTTTGCTCAAATTGCCTATCAACAAGCGACAGTCCAAGGGGTTAAGCAGTCAAGCACTGATGCGGTTACAAGATGACTTTAGGTTGACTACCTATATTATCATAGATGAGTATTCTATGTCGGGTCAGAGCACCATGGCATGGATCGACAAGTGTTGCCGTGAAGCAACAGGAAAAGTGAATCAGTTTTTTGGTGGTATTTCAATTATTTTGGTTGGTGATCTTGCACAGCTGCCACCTGTAGCTGACAAGCCATTATACTTTTCCATGCCATATGATTCTCTTTCTGAACAAGGTTACTATGCATATTTGTCATTTGAAAAAGTTGCGAAACTTCATTCCAACAAACATGTTAATTACCATGATCCTGCTAATGCAGAAAAGTTCATGAGTATTTTAGCATCTTTACGCAAAGGACAATGTACAGAAGATCATTGGAAATTATTGCTCAGCAGGCAACCACATTCTGTACACAACTTAGCTGATTTCCAATACTCAACAAGATTGTATTTTAGAAATGATGATGTTGTTCAGTTTAACTATTGTCAACTGAAAAAGCTTGAGAAACCAATCGCAATAATCAATGCAAGGCATTCAAGTGAAAAAGCAAGGATGATTAATCTTGATGAAATTTCTGGCCTGCAACAATCAATTTGCCTTGCTGTTGGTGCTAAAGTGATCTTGACGATGAACCTTTGGACTGATGCTGGTCTTTGCAATGGTGCAACCGGAACAGTAATAGATATTATATATAAAGAAGGGCAAAATCCACCTGTTTTACCCATTGCTATTATGGCTTCTTTTGACAATTATCAAGGACCATCTTTTTGCAGTCTCCCCAAATGTGTCCCCATATGCCCTGCAACAGTTTCACAAAATTGCTACAACGGTCAACATGAAAGGCAACAGCTACCATTAAAGTTGGCATGGGCGATTACGATTCATAAAAGCCAGGGCCTCACTTTAGAAAAGGCATGGATTGATTCAGGACCAAATGAAAACGTTCCTGGTATAACATGTGTTGCCATTAGTAGAGTTACGTCTTTGTCAGCATGTGTCATAGAACCAATGTCACTTGACAGGTTACAAAGTATAGACAGGTCATGAACTTTAAAGTATTGTCTTGCCGAAGAAGAAAGACTGCAGAATCTTGCATTGAACACAATTGTTTAATTGTTTTTTGATAAAATCTGAGTTTTAAATAAGCTCAATCACTTTTTTATTTTCAGGTACCTTCAAGATGGAACAAGAAGACAAAGAGATTATCGGGTTCATTCAGAACGTTTCGCCTCTTGGACAAGGACAATCGAAGAAGTATTTTGATTTCAGTGTACAAACGGAAAAT
Source organism: Sanderia malayensis (assembly GCA_013076295.1). NCBI lineage: Eukaryota > Metazoa > Cnidaria > Scyphozoa > Semaeostomeae > Pelagiidae > Sanderia > Sanderia malayensis. The sequence continues at coordinate 100,007 of RQOL01000952.1, forward strand.
GATGTTGTCCGTGCTGTTTGCTTTTCACCAGTAAAGCGTAAAGCTTTTGATGAAGCATCAATGAAAAAGTCACCTGTGAAAATCAAAAAATTTATAGATGATAGAAAGCAAGATTCAAATGATATCTTGATGAACGACAAAGTAATGCTTGAAGAGTTGGATTCAGTTTATTTTGAGAGAAGAGAACCTGTGCCAGAAGGTTTGATCATTAGTGGTCTTACCACAATTATGCCAGAGCAACTCGTAAACCTGAAGGCCAAAGTTATAAATTTGCAGAAGCCTTCAAGTGTGAACACCAACACTGACAATCCTTTACAAAAGCAAGAAGGCCTCATAATAGATCAAACTGGTTCGATAAAAATTGTTTTCTGGGAGTCAGATGTCGGTGTAGTTCGAGAGTTCGAGACATTGCTTCCTTTTTCTCCAGAATCTATTGGGTAATAACAATTAGAAAAACAATGGTGAACAATGGTGAACATTTATATTTTAGCCTGAGCAATATCAAATGCCACATGCAAAGAGCTGTATTACTTGTTGGTATCTCTTGCGCAAGTTCAGTATAAAATTATCGAATTTTCGTTTATTCCAAGCAGCTCCTTGCTCTGTTATTGCTTCTTCTCTTCCTAAAAAAGAGTACCGACACTATAGACATGTTCAGCAAATTATTGAAATATATTCTTTCACCATCTACTTCAGCATCACGAGAATCAAAGAGACTATAGTGATTAAGAACAAAATAGCAATTGGATTACTCAGTTTCTGTCTACAATCAAAAGAAAATCCTACTTCTCTAGAGTCTCCTCTCTCTCTCTCTCTGTCTCTCTCTCAATATTTAAGTTTTGCAACATGTGCTGCATTTGCGTTTTTTTTTGCCTGCTTAACAAAGTTTTCAGTGATAAGCCACATTTCAAGGTTTATTTCTTTGAAAAAGAGTGTGCAGACATCAGGGTATTGTTGTTTTTTGAAAAACTGGAATTCGTTTAATTTTAACAGCAAAACAGCTATCTAAATGCAGCAAATGTAACATTATCGTTGGAAAGTGCAGAAAAGCCACTTTAATTTGTCTCCTTGATCTAAAATGACCTTCTACTATGGCCAAAGTAAATTTTCAGTGTACCTTGGGCAATCACTATTCACCAAAACTGGAGTTTTTGACCCCGCAAGAAAACACCAGCTTATATATGTAGTTATAGTCGAAACGCTGTTCAGAATTTTTTACGATTACACGTTTTCCTCATTTTTAACTTTAACCTTCATTTTTGAAAAAGCTACTATAGTTCCTTTATCATGACAGCTGCACACGGGTTCAGCATACACTAATAATGGTTTGGTAAAAAAATTAAAGCTTCTGGATGAGAAATATAGGAATCCGGGGGCATTTTCTAGAATTCAACATTTGCGTAGCAGTGCAGCAGATGTCACAGATTTGCGATATTTTTACCCCTGCATGCGATATTTGAAAAGTATTTTATTTCAACCAAAATACAGTGGCAAATAGGATGAATTTGTAAAAGCATAGGTGGACATTCTACTTAGCTGCATGGCAAAGGGATAGAGACAGAGTCAAGATTATCAGCGAAAAAAACCATGTCAAAACTTTCTGTGTGCTACATGTGCTGCACACTCTAAAAAGAGCATATGCAGCATTTGTAGCATTTTGCGATACTTGAGTTCATAAAATAGAACATACCTAATTATTGGAAGTTTGTTAAAAAAAAGCATTACAATTAGCCTTCTTGACATGCTAGATCTTTGAATGAGCCGCCAAACTGTGCTATTTGGATCATTATAGTGACAAAACAGATAATATAGCAATTATGACTTCTGAACATATTTTTACAAATATGTAGCCCTGTAAAAACCTATACCTATGGCTATAGCTGCACTATGCACAACGATCATAGCCAAGCATAACCCTAGAAAATGTGCTTTCCAGAGGTCATATACTGAGCCTGGAGATCGAGCTTTTCAAAGTACTGATAAAGCCATGATTAGCAGATAAAATACATCGCCTATACCCGCACTATACACCAGGGTCATAGTAAGCCATGATTCTTGTAATTGCGTTTGGAAGAGGTCATGTAATGAGCCTAGAGCAAGCTATTCTCATAACTGATTAAGCCATGATTAGCAGATAAAATACATTGCCTATACCCGCACTATACACCGGGGTCACAGTGAGCCATAATTCTTGTAATTACGTTTGGAAGAGGTCATGTAATGAGCCTAGAGATCAAGCTATTCTCGTAACTGAATAAGCCATGATTAGCAGATAAAATACATCGCCTATACCCGCACTATACACCAGGGTCATAGTAAGCCATGATTCTTGTAATTACGTTTGGAAGAGGTCATGTAATGAGCCTAGAGATCAAGCTATTCTCGTAACTGATTAAGCCATGATTAGCAGATAAAATACATTATTGCCTATACCTGCAACAGTGGTGATTTCTAGGGGGGGCGCAGGGGGCGGAGCCCCCTTGTGAAAATATAGGCTGAATTTGGGAGGGCGCAGCCCCCTCAAACATTCTCTGCATTTGTGCTCTGCAAAATTTCTCGTTATCCAGAAGTTAAACTTTAAAGGCCTCATTTGTAAAGTTTCTGATATCCGTTGCATGCCAGATGTTAATTCTCGTATCGTCGGTGTTTTATTCAGTTGTTTCTATTCCTTTAAAAGTTTATAACACGTTTTTCATATTTGCGCCAATGAAAACATGGGTGTGGTCACAAAAACTACACCCACTCTAGAGGTTTTGCTTTTGGAGCCCCCCTTGTTAATTTTTTTAGAAATCATCACTGACTATACACCAGGGTCGCAGTAAGACCTAATCCTAGTAATTGCGCTTAGAAGAGGTCATATAATGAGTCTAGAGATCAAGCTATTCCCAGTACTGATTAAGCCATGATTAGGAGATCAAATACATTGCTTATTGCTGCACTATACACCAGGGTCATAGTAAGGACACAGTCTATAGAAAATTCTAAAATGGAACTTTCCAGATAATCTAGAATTGTGATGGCCCGGATGAAGATATTGAGTCAAAAATTTGCAGGAAGATAGTTCTGTATTCATATATTTCAAAAATAATAATAAAACTGAAAAATAGGGTTTCATTACCATGACAACGGTAACTAATTGAAGGGTACTTTCAAACCTTAGGAACATTTTTTCTTAAAGCAGAACAGATACTTGGCAAAAACGTTTACTTAAAAATTAACAACACCAACATTTTTAATTTAAGCAATGTTAATTTTCCTTCCTTGTATAAATGTGAAGCTGCCCAAAAAGCACCTTTTCAATAGTAACAGTGGATTTCAAAACATTTTTAAATTTCTATTGTACAATTTGTAATACTAAGTAAGTTGAACGTAATGATAAAATTGGAGCATTGAAGGAATCACAGTTTTGGAATAAACTGTTTCTAAAGGATGAGATACTGTAAATATAAAGTTTTGAGAAAAACGGTGTTAAACAAACACTACAAAAAAGTATATTACAAGGATTTTTATCCCACTGGCCTCTTCAGTATTTGACTTCTTGGGAAGCCAATTTTAGTTCTGAAAGATCTTGCTAGCTTCTTTCCACATTCAAGTTTCTTAAAATCAGAATGGGCGAGCTTTACATATACTTCGCATGTTCTTTTCTGGCAGTTGTTTTGGGCGTTTCATTGTCTGGGATTTAGGCCCTGCTCCATCTTCTCCAGTTTCATTCCTACAACTGGCTCCGGGACTTATTTCAGTACTTGCAACACGATCTTGCTCTTCATTCAATACAACTTTGTCTTTCCGAAGAACCCTTTGCTTTTCTTCTTCAAAACACAAGGCGTCTTACTTTATTGCAAAAGTTGAACAGTGACAGCAAGAAAAGAATTGACAAAAATGGCGAATCATGGTCTTCTTGGATCGCTTATCCTGCAATGAATAGTTGGATGGACAGGCCTCACCAAGGCAAAGAGGCTAACTCGACTAGCGGGAAAATTTGAAATTTCACTGAGGAATCTTGGCGGGGAAAATTTCGGAGAAAACCCATAGCAGACAGGAACACTGAACATGCTGCTGGGTTGTTAGGGGCTAATTTTAAAGCCGCTTTTACAACATTTGTTTTAAATTGGTAAATAATACTTTAATGAACAAAAAAGTGCATCATACCATAAAATGATACTTCCTCTTTCATAACACACAAGAAAAAAAAATGGCATGAAATTTTTATGCATGAAATTTTCTATAGATTGGGACTCAATCCTAGTAATTCCGTTTGGAAGAGGTCATATAATGAGCCTAGAGCAAGCTATTCTCATAACTGATTAAGCCATGATTAGCAGATAAAATACATTGCCTATACCCGCACTATACACCGGGGTCAGAGTGAGCCATAAGTCTTGTAATTCCGTTTGGAAGAGGTCAGATAATGAGCCTAGAGATCAGGCTATTCTCATAACTGATTAAGCCATGATTAGCATATAAAATACATTGCATATACCCGCACTATACACCAGGGTGATAGTAAGCCATAAGTCTTGTAATTCCGTTTGGAAGAGGTCATATAATCAGCCTAGAGATCAAGCTAGTCTCATAACTGATTAAGCCATGATTAGCATATAAAATACATTGCATATACCCGCACTATACACCAGGGTGATAGTGAGCCATAAGTCTTGTAATTCCGTTTGGAAGAGGTCAGATAATGAGCCTAGAGATCAGGCTATTCTCATAACTGATTAAGCCATGATTAGCATATAAAATACATTGCATATACCCGCACTATACACCAGGGTGATAGTAAGCCATAAGTCTTGTAATTCCGTTTGGAAGAGGTCATATAATCACCCTAGAGATCAAGCTAGTCTCATAACTGATTAAGCCATGATTAGCATATAAAATACATTGCATATACCCGCACTATACACCAGGGTGATAGTAAGCCATAAGTCTTGTAATTCCGTTTGGAAGAGGTCATATAATGAGCCTAGAGATCAGGCTATTCTCATAACTGATTAAGCCATGATTAGCATATAAAATACATTGCATATACCCGCACTATACACCAGGGTGATAGTAAGCCATAAGTCTTGTAATTCCGTTTGGAAGAGGTCATATAATGAGCCTAGAGCAAGCTATTCTCATAACTGATTAAGCCATGATTAGCAGATAAAATACATTGCTATACCCGCACTATACACCAGGGTGTAGTAAGCCATAAGTCTTGTAATTCCGTTTGGAAGAGGTCATATAATGAGCCTAGAGCAAGCTATTCTCATAACTGATTAAGCCATGATTAGCAGATAAAATACATTGCCTATACCCGCACTATACACCAGGGTGATAGTAAGCCATAAGTCTTGTAATTCCGTTTGGAAGAGGTCATATAATGAGCCTAGAGATCAAGCTATTCTCATAACTGATTAAGCCAGATTAGCAATAAAATACATTGCCTATACCCGCACTATACACCAGGGTGATAGTAAGCCATAAGTCTTGTAATTCCGTTTGGAAGAGGTCATATAATGAGCCTAGAGATCAAGCTATTCTCATAACTGATTAAGCCATGATTAGCAGATAAAATACATTGCATATACCCGCACTATACACCAGGGTCGTAGTAAGCCAAAAGTCTTGTAATTCCGTTTGGAAGAGGTCATATAATCAGCCTAGAGATCAAGCTAGTCTCATAACTGATTAAGCCATGATTAGCAGATAAAATACATTGCCTATACCCGCACTATACACCAGGCTGATAGTAAGCCATAAGTCTTGTAATTCCGTTTGGAAGAGGTCATATAATCAGCCTAGAGATCAAGCTAGTCTCATAACTGATTAAGCCATGATTAGCAGATAAAATACATTGCCTATACCCGCACTATACACCAGGGTGATAGTAAGCCATAAGTCTTGTAATTCCGTTTGGAAGAGGTCATATAATCAGCCTAGAGATCAAGCTAGTCTCATAACTGACTAAGCCATGATTAGCAGATAAAATACATTGCCTATACCCGCACTATACACCAGGGTGATAGTAAGCCATAAGTCTTGTAATTCCGTTTGGAAGAGGTCATATAATGAGCCTAGAGCAAGCTATTCTCATAACTGATTAAGCCATGATTAGCAGATAAAATACATTGCCTATACCCGCACTATACACCAGGGTGATAGTAAGCCATAAGTCTTGTAATTCCGTTTGGAAGAGGTCATATAATCAGCCTAGAGCAAGCTATCTCATAACTGATTAAGCCAGATTAGCAGATAAAATACATTGCCTATACCCGCACTATACACCAGGGTGATAGTAAGCCATAAGTCTTGTAATTCCGTTTGGAAGAGGTCATATAATAGCCTAGAGCAAGCTATTCTCATAACTGATTAAGCCATGATTAGCAGATAAAATACATTGCCTATACCCGCACTATACACCAGGGTGATAGTAAGCCATAAGTCTTGTAATTCCGTTTGGAAGAGGTCATATAATGAGCCTAGAGCAAGCTATTCTCATAACTGATTAAGCCAAGATTAGCAGATAAAATACATTGCCTATACCCGCACTATACACCAGGTGATAGTAAGCCATAAGTCTTGTAATTCCGTTTGGAAGAGGTCATATAATCAGCCTAGAGATCAAGCTATTCTCATAACTGATTAAGCCAAGATTAGCAGATAAAATACATTGCCTATACCCGCACTATACACCAGAGTGATAGTAAGCCATAAGTCTTGTAATTCCGTTTGGAAGAGGTCATATAATGAGCCTAGAGCAAGCTATTCTCATAACTGATTAAGCCAAGATTAGCAGATAAAATACATTGCTATACCCGCACTATACACCAGAGTGATAGTAAGCCATAAGTCTTGTAATTCCGTTTGGAAGAGGTCATATAATCAGCCTAGAGCAAGCTATTCTCATAACTGATTAAGCCAGATTAGCAGATAAAATACATTGCCTATACCCGCACTATACACCAGAGTGATAGTAAGCCATAAGTCTTGTAATTCCGTTTGGAAGAGGTCATATAATGAGCCTAGAGCAAGCTATTCTCATAACTGATTAAGCCAAGATTAGCAGATAAAATACATTGCCTATACCCGCACTATACACCAGGTGATAGTAAGCCATAAGTCTTGTAATTCCGTTTGGAAGAGGTCATATAATGAGCCTAGAGCAAGCTATTCTCATAACTGATTAAGCCAAGATTAGCAGATAAAATACATTGCCTATACCCGCACTATACACCAGGGTGTAGTAAGCCATAAGTCTTGTAATTCCGTTTGGAAGAGGTCATATAATGAGCCTAGAGCAAGCTATTCTCATAACTGATTAAGCCATGATTAGCAGATAAAATACATTGCCTATACCCGCACTATACACCAGGGTGATAGTAAGCCATAAGTCTTGTAATTCCGTTTGGAAGAGGTCATATAATGAGCCTAGAGCAAGCTATTCTCATAACTGATTAAGCCATGATTAGCAGATAAAATACATTGCCTATACCCGCACTATACACCAGGGTGATAGTAAGCCATAAGTCTTGTAATTCCGTTTGGAAGAGGTCATATAATCAGCCTAGAGCAAGCTATTCTCATAACTGATTAAGCCATGATTAGCAGATAAAATACATTGCATATACCCGCACTATACACCAGGGTGTAGTAAGCCATAAGTCTTGTAATTCCGTTTGGAAGAGGTCATATAATGAGCCTAGAGCAAGCTATTCTCATAACTGATTAAGCCATGATTAGCAGATAAAATACATTGCCTATACCCGCACTATACACCAGGGTGATAGTAAGCCATAAGTCTTGTAATTCCGTTTGGAAGAGGTCATATAATGAGCCTAGAGCAAGCTATTCTCATAACTGATTAAGCCATGATTAGCAGATAAAATACATTGCCTATACCCGCACTATACACCAGGGTGATAGTAAGCCATAAGTCTTGTAATTCCGTTTGGAAGAGGTCATATAATGAGCCTAGAGACAAGCTATTCTCATAACTGATTAAGCCAAGATTAGCAGATAAAATACATTGCCTATACCCGCACTATACACCAGGCTGATAGTAAGCCATAAGTTATGTAATTCCGTTTGGAAGAGGTCATATAATGAGCCTAGAGACAAGCTATTCTCATAACTGATTAAGCCATGATTAGCAGATAAAATACATTGCCTATACCCGCACTATACACCAGGGTGATAGTAAGCCATAAGTCTTGTAATTCCGTTTGGAAGAGGTCATATAATGAGCCTAGAGATCAAGCTAGTCTCATAACTGATTAAGCCATGATTAGCAGATAAAATACATTGCCTATACCCGCACTATACACCAGGGTGATAGTAAGCCATAAGTCTTGTAATTCCGTTTGGAAGAGGTCATATAATGAGCCTAGAGCAAGCTATTCTCATAACTGATTAAGCCATGATTAGCAGATAAAATACATTGCCTATACCCGCACTATACACCAGGGTGATAGTAAGCCATAAGTCTTGTAATTCCGTTTGGAAGAGGTCATATAATGAGGCTAGAGATCAAGCTAGTCTCATAACTGATTAAGCCATGATTAGCAGATAAAATACATTGCCTATACCCGCACTATACACCAGGGTGATAGTGAGCCATAAGTCTTGTAATTCCGTTTGGAAGAGGTCATATAATGAGCCTAGAGCAAGCTATTCTCATAACTGATTAAGCCATGGTTAGCAGATAAAATACATTGCATATACCCGCACTATACACCAGGGTGTAGTAAGCCAAAGTCTTGTAATTCGTTTGGAAGAGGTCATATAATAGCCTAGAGCAAGCTATCTCATAACTGATTAAGCCATGATTAGCAGATAAAATACATTGCCTATACCTGCACTATACACCAGGGTGATAGTAAGCCATAAGTCTTGTAATTGCGTTTGGAAGAGGTCATATAATGAGCCTAGCAATCAAGCTATTCTCATAACTGATTAAGCCATGATTAGCAGATAAAATACATTGCCTATACCCGCACTATACACCGGGGTCATAGTGAGCCATAAGTCTTGTAATTCCGTTTGGAAGAGGTCATATAATGAGCCTAGAGATCAAGCTATTCTCATAACTGATTAAGCCATGATTAGCAGATAAAATACATTGCATATACCCGCACTATACACCAGGGTGATAGTAAGCCCTAAGTCTTGTAATTCCGTTTGGAAGAGGTCATATAATGAGCCTAGAGATGAGGGTATTCTCATAACTGAATAAGCCAAGATTATCAGATAAAATACATTGCATATACCCGCACTATACACCAGGCTCATAGTATGCCATAGGTCTTGTAATTGCGTTTGGAAGAGGTCATATAATGAGCCTAGAGATCAAGCTATTCCCAGTACTGATTAAGCTATGATTAGCAGATAAAATACATTGCCTATAGCTGCACTCTACATCACGATAATTTTAATATAGAAAGCTAGTATCAGCCCTTATAAAAAGTCATATATAACGGCTTGACTTGACTTGTTAGTACTCGTCGAACATTGGTTGAAGCTGTAGCTGTGCTATATACCACGGTCATAGTCTGATCAAGTATCAGTGTCTAAGAAACAGCACTGATATCTCATCAATTGGGCGTAAGAGTGCAAAGCAATTAAGAAACCAAATTAATCCATCACAAGAACTCTTAAATCAGTTGAAATTAGTTAAACAGTTGAAAGAAAATGGTAGTAAACACAAGAAGCTTATTGTAGTTATATGGTTAAAATTAAAACAGAACTTCTTGTTAAGAGTTTTTTCAATTGTTTTTATTTCTGAGCCCTCGCTTTTCTTATTTCATATTTCAATCTATTCTTTATTGTGGTGACTTTCATAATTTCAGATAGCTTTTTTGCGGCGTGATTGCTGTTAATAGCAGCCTGGACATCTTCTTCCCGGACACTTCTTTTGGCGATAATGGTTTTGAAACCATCCTTCAACAGTTTCAGCTCTTTGGCACCAAATAGGTCCTTTACTTTTGAGGATGATGTGGTTGGCAAGAAGTCTTCATCACTCTCGTGGCTGGTTTTGTCGCTTCTTGACTCCGTCATTCTTTCAATTCGGTCTTGAAGTGATTCGCAGTCTGTAGGCAAAGCAAGGGTTTCTGCACTTTTTTTTCTTTTGCACAGCTGGCGAACCTTATCATAGACTCTCCTGGACGAGCAACCTTGTAGCTGTGAGTTTTCTGCAATTTTTTCCAGGACAGTGCTCAAAATTATGCTGCCCATCTCTATTTCAGAAGATAATATATCTTCTATAACAGCCAATTCTCCATCTGAAAAGTTCTTTCGCTTGGCATTAGCAACACTTTGCTGGTATGATTCTTTTCCTTCGTCTTCCTGGTCAACCTTTTCATCCCCTTCCTTCTCCATTATGCTGTTATTGCATTTGCGCATGATGCTCGGAAGCTCTTTTGCAGCCCTATCCGATGACTGAACTTTCTCTTCCATATGGTAGTATCGATCGGCTGTGCTTTTCTTATGGCCCATTAAGTTTGCAAGGTCTTTATGGATAAGCTCTGATTCGGGATTCTCACTTCTAACAGCCGAAACTGCAGCTTTACGGAACTTATTGGCTCCACAACGTCCTTCCATGCCAGCCTTCTTCCATAGAGCCGTGGAGGCATTGCTTATGCCTCCCGAGTTTATGAATGGGGCTCCATTCCAGGTTAAAAAAACCTTTGACGAAGATGAAATATCATCTGTTACGGTGGGGCGAACTTTTTCTATGTAGATCTTCACCCATCCAAACAGCTTGTCGTTCATTATGACTCTAATTGGCCCTGCACGTGCTTCTTTGTGTTTAAAAACTGTTATTGTATGATGGCCCTTCTTTGATTCAATATTATCGTATTCACCCATCGTCATATTGGCCAATACACCAGCTCTGTGGCCATTATCTATGAAGATTTCAGTAATCAGCAGGTCCCTAACACTTGAAAAACGATGTTGTGTTACTTCTAAGTCTTTTTCTTCAAGTATACCCAGAAACTTGATTGTTTCCTTTACAATGCTTGATTGTTCAAATTTTACAATATGATCAGGAGTAATTTTTGTTCGCCTGTCATTCTCCATTTTTGCCATATCCTTTATCTTCACCTCTTTCATGTAGGACGACTTCCACGTCTTTAGTCGCGTCTGAAAGCTCGTTGCACTAGCACAGTCAAATGCAGATATGTTTTCAGTTATCACATAGTTGCAAAAGTGAGACAGGCTTGTGAGATATGCTTGGATCGTTTTAGGGTGGAAATTCTTTTGGCGGCAATACTGCTTGAGGAAAATGTCCCGGATTATTTTCCTGTTCAGCAAGCTCTGTGGGTCATATGTTTCATCAACAACTTTGAGGATTGTTATTACCCTCTCTCTGCACTGCTGTGCAGACTTGGGTCTTTGTTTGCGGAGTCAGCAGACACCAAAAAATTGTAGAAAGAATCCATAATTTCGTTGATTTCTTCTTTTGGGGACTGCACTGCTATCTCCGCAATGAGATCATCATCAGAGATGACACTCTCTTGGTAATCACAATCAGTACTCTCTTCATACTGGTCGATATCTGGCGTTGGTGGTATGAATGGCTCTGGTTGAAAGCTACCTGAAGCATAAGGTTCTTCTCTATTTTCTGGCTGCCTTTTCTGGCTTTCACATTCAGACAGGGAAGATGAAGAGGGTGATGATGAAGATTCTGTGTAACATACAAATGATGAGTCATCAGAATCAGACTCAATCAGTCCTTGATTAAGGATCAAAGTCAAGGATTTCTGCTGTTGTATTCCTGTGTGAACTTTTGTCTTTTGTGACTTAGAATTCTCCATTCGTACGGCTCTTGCCTTCAATATGTCAAATTCCTCACTTTTCGGATCAACCTTGTGTACAGCTGACAAATGTCTCGGAAGATTGATGACAACAGCCCTACACCCTTCAACTGAGCAAGCTTTGGGAACATGATAGTTTTTCAACTCTGGATTTTTTCGCTTCACCTGACTATCATATGTTTTCCGTAGTCCGTACAAGGCCTTGACATGTTTTGCTTCAGAGTCCGGCCAATTGTGCACTTTCCGCATATGACGAGGCAGGTCATAACGTTTAACACGGCATGTTTTGACAGGGCATTGCGTTTCTCGTTTTCTTGTTCCAGTTTTGGAAGATCCTTGAATGAAAAGGATAAAATGTGATGTAATGACAATTCGCAGGTCTGAATGAGAACATAAACTATGATCTTAATCTATGGCTGCTTTTTATACTTAAAATACTAAGCCATGCTTAGTGCAAATGAGCTAATGATGCACTGATGAGCCAGTCATCAGTTTACTTATAGCTGCCCAACAGAACCTAAATACTAATTAATACTCAGTGCAAACAATATGATGATTAGTTATATATCAGCGCTACCTATATCTGTTTTACAGACCTTACATACCATGCCATGCCTGACAAAAATATGTGACAATTAGCCAGATAACAGCCTTAATTATGGCAACGTCATATACTTGAAGTACTAAGCTGTGCTTAACACAAATGTTGTGATGATTAATCAAATAAGAGCTTTATTTTTGGCTGCCTTATAACCCTCAAATACTAAGCTATTTTTAGCGCAAATAATGGCTTATTAGCTAGATATGAGCCTCATTCATGGTTTCCTTACAGACGTAATACTAGGCTATGCTTACATATGATACTTTGGTTAGTTTAACAAGAGCCTGATTTATTGCTGCCTTAAACATATAATATATGCACATAATTTTAATCTATACCTTTGCTCCTTTTATCATTGAAGAGTGTTTTGTTTTATTGCTGCCTGGAAATGAAATGTAGTAGAATTAGAAGACAAGTATATAAGACAATTACCGTAAATCTTCGAATTAGCCCCCTGGGGGCTTATTTATTTTTGACATTTTCAGAGGGGGGCTTATTCGAGGGGGGGGGGGGCTTATAAAGCTATCTGAAATATGGTGCAAAAATTGATGTTGTTACTGGGAAAAGAAACGGGAAATTGGTTTAGTTGTTACAGCGAAGTATTTTTCATACACAGATAATCAGAAGAATGCTCAGATATTGGTGAAAAAATGGTTAGAAAAACAAAATTGTCTCGAACTCGCTGTATGCAAGCGCTATACCAATCATTCACCTCTTTTCTGATTGGCCAATTCCGATCCTCTTTTGGGTATAATTGTTCGTTAGGTTTTTATTTTCTTTCTCTTTCTGATGTATTACTCCGATGAGTGTCAGACGAAAAGCTTTAGTAGTTATTGTTTCACTATGTTTCCGATTTTCAAAGCTATTTTGAAGTTCTGTACCGATCAAAGATTATTAACAATTTGTGGTCCTAGGGTAGGGGCATATTCGAGGGGGGGCTTATTCGAGGGGGAGGCAATTCGAGGATTTACGGTAATTCAATATAGTTTTAGTTTTGGAAGATGACGTAACAGGAAAAAACTCTTTGTGTTTCGATTAAATTCTAATTTCCTTTGAAGATTGGCCTTGAAGAATATGGTTTAGAGTATCCAGTTTACCTTTTTCTTCATTATTTGAATCCATGTCGTCATCAAATAATTCAACAGCTTCTAAAAAAGAGAGGATTTGCCCTTAAAATTTGATAGTATTTTGGAAAGTTAATGTCAAGTAACTTGAATTGCCCATATGTAGGGTAATACCAATATGAAATAGGTAGAAAGCCAGCCTCACCATTTTTTCCATCAGGATCACATTGTTCTGAAGAAACTAAAAGAAAAGAAACGATTAAAGTAATTTCAAAATATCAAATTAACAATAAATTCAAAGTAATTATCGTTCACCTACCAATTTCAAATCCAGGTCTTCTTGACATTTCACAGGCCTCCTAAGCGATTTTGTAGCGTGCCTAAAACAACAACAAAAATTAACAAATCTAAATAAGTAGGATGATTGTCACAAAAACCAAATAGCTGCCTGGGCAGAGTAAGTATGAGTTCCGTAAAAACAGCTAGATTAAAGAACTTAAAGCATGAAATATGAAGCTGAAAGCAAGAAATTCAACTTCCGGGTTGGAGCATCAAGCTACATAGCTTTGATACAAAGCTATTATGGCACTATCATAATCAGCAATTATCTAAAGTTATATGAAAAATTCACTTACCACTGATTATTTCACTGATAATTCTTTCAAGCGAAGAATGCACGTTTCTTGAAGATGATCAGCAGAGTGGAATGCACCATAAGCACAAACACAAAAACAGTCTCAAAAATTGCAAGGCCACCTAGCCTCGTTTTCAGGTCTTATGCAGCAAATGTAACAAAAATAGTGCAGCAAATGAAGCATGCTGTGCAGCGAAAGCAGCACACTGTGCAGCGAATGTAACACACAATGCAGCAAATGTAGTATACTTGTGCAGCATATGTAGCAGCTGGTAATGCAGCATATGTAACATTTGTGCAGCATATGTAGGAGCCATGCAGCAAATGTAACATGCATGTGCAGCATTTGTAACATTAAATATCGCTCTCTCTCTCTGGAACGCTCTCGTCACTGAGACATTGCGCGGCGAACCAAAACCTGCCAAAGTAGTCTGTTTTTAGTATTTTGTTCATGTGTAGCAATACTATATCTACCACCACCGTGATCTATTCTAACCTCCACCTTTTCTAAATCACGTTTTACAAGTTTTAGCCATGTTAGTTTCTGACCACTTCTAGTCTTTTTCACTTGTCTTTCTGCTTCTCTGAGTGCTTTCTTTCCTGGAGTACTTTCAGGAAGTCTACGTAGATGCCCGTACCATTTCAGTCTCCTCTCTTTCTGCTCCATTTTTCCATCCCGGTCTTCTCATATAGGTCATCATTTGAGATCTTCTGTGGCCACTTAATCTAATATATATATTCTATGATGTCACGTGACGGTGGCGAAACTCTGCCTAAAACAATAGATTCGACCCGAAACAATAGGTCGAACGCCTCAAAACAATGGGCCGAAACGGCGAATCGGTGATCAATAAGGCTTTTTTGAATGGGATGGCACAAGGCTGACACTTGCATGGAAAGGCTCCGTTTCTGGAGTAGGCAAAAGTTATCTATTTTTGGAAGCCTATTTTAAAAGAATTTTTGAGTTTTCTATTAATTACTCCACTAATTGTGCTATCACGAAAAAACGACGGTTTACGCTGGCGAAACTTCCAAATTCGAGTCCCCGACTCCATTTTCGAAAAGAGTATTCGCTCTTCACGTGACCCGTTTCGCCTTTTCCTGCAATTTGATTGGCTCTTTCGCAACTTCACGTGAACAGTGACGCGTTTTTCGTTATCATGCAACTTTGCCCTCGGCAGGCAGCAGGTACTTTTGGAGAAGACGCGTGTTTTTGTTTGGTACACAAAAAGTGAAGTGGGCGCCTTTCAAAGTGTTTTACCAGCTGAATTATCTTTGTAAAGAGCTCTTAATTGTTTGAAAGACCCCTGGAGAGTTGCAGGAAACAATGGAAAACACAGGTGATAGCTTTGTTTTTTTTTAATGAAATAGTTATAGGTTTTGTTGTAGTAGGCGACCGCCATTGTTGCTTCGGCATGCTGACAACATTTAGGCCATGGTCAAAGTTTCGAATTTTTCCGGCCCTATTTGCACGATTTTCCCCATTTAAATTTTTGACAAGTGCTGTCTGATAACACAACTAAAATAGTGTGTTGTTTTTTTTTTGTTGTTGTTTTTCTACGATTTCCAACAAAGTTGCTTTTCACTCGGGAAGGAGCAATTTTTCACGCAACACGCGTTGTTTTTGCATTTGCGAAAATTCAATTTTAGCCTCCCACAATTGATTATTTTTTACCCAAACACCTTCGATAATTGTTCCCCAACATATTACCTTCATGTTGGTTTTTTTTAGTTCAACTGGGTCACTATTTGCCACGGTAAATACTATTTTTACTTGCTAAAGTGTGTTCAGAGGTTTTGCTTTTTGCACGGCTCCGAAATTTCATTCAAACCACTTTCACTAAATGGTCTCTGAGAGTTCAGTATTATTTAGTTAAGAGATGAGACTATTTGCAACGTGTTCGCTGTTGCGAAGCGCGCCAACCAGATTAAGCATTGTTTACTTGACGGGCTCCAGGGAGGGAGCGAAGCGACCGAACCCGGCTCATGTTTGTATGTATGTATGTATGTATGTAGGTATGTAGGTATGTATGTATGTATGTATGTATGGGCATGAGCGGGAGCGAATGCAGCGCGCGAAGCGCGCCAACCAGATTAAGCTTTTTTTACTTGACGGGCTGGGGCGAACGAGCGAAGCGAGTGATGACCCCTAGTATCTAAGATCTTCCGCAATAGGTAGCCCTGGAAGAAATCTATGGTGTTTCCATGTTGTTTTGTCAGTGTCCACAGCTCGCTATTGTAGGAAGATACTCTCTACGTGGCTCTGCAAGATTCTGATTTTTACTTCTAGGGATGCTCTTTTGCTCTCAAAGATGTGCTTGAGATCTCTATATGTTCCTAGCGCCAATACTTTTCTTCTCTTTATATCACTTTCAGTTTCTAAGTGACTACCCAGATATCTACATTTCTTCCACTCTTCAGATACATTTCTTTCTACCTCATGCTCTTTGGTCTTGATCTAGACTTGGTTTTTGTCTTTATTTCTTTCTCTAGAGTGCTAAGGTCAAAGATTCGAGTGAAGGTGGGGGGGGGGATAGGAGTGTTTCGTGATTTGGCTGAATTGTCTGATGCATCGCTTTCAGACAGTGAAAACAAGGATTTGTATTTCCAATTAAAAAGTAATTTAACAGATTTTTATTGAATATAATTTAGAGACTGTGTAGGTATTTAGTTGAATCGAGAGAGCAAGAAATTGATAACATTTTGGCGTATTCAACACGTTATGTTATCTTGACTTCGTAACTAGTTCTGCTAGCTTTTATGTGTATTAGAACAACCATTAACATAATGTTCAAAAATAGTGTGACATTTTTTGGGATTTGAAAAAGTCAAAAAATGGCCTTCCCTGAATAACTCTTTGAATTTTTGAAATATTGCTTTGAAAATTAATACACTAATAGATATTTGTAATGTTAATATATTTTTCCAGAAAAAATGGTTAAATGAGCAAAATATGTGGCTTCAGGTCGACTTATGTGTTTTGTAAGCCACCTCTTCAATCAAACAAGCTAACTTAAAAATACCATTTGTTTTCACTACTAGAGGTATTACGAAATTTCAAAATAGATAGAAGAGCAATATTTTCTCTTAGTAAATGAGTAAATGAGTGGCTTACATTTTAGTTTTACGAAATTGGAGATTTATTGCAAGTTGGCCCTCAAGACAATTTTGTCCACTGAAACTACCATTAAAGCCGAGACTAATAAATCTATAGAAAATATCTTAATCTTGTAATGCTTTGAAGTGGATAAAATGAGCAAATCAAGTGGATGACAAAAAACATCATTAAATAACATTTGGCCACATTTCAAACGATTTATATCTAATTTCTCCAGTTTTTTTAGAATAAAATCATGGCTGACAAAATGGAACACGATAATTAAAACTTAAAATTCAAATATCAGCATAGCTATTGTTTTCAACAAAATGTAGTATATCAGTGTAATCAGTCATTTTTAGCTTGAAGCCTTTCTTCCCAGCCTCAAAGTTAACAAAAGGATAAACAACACTTTCACAATAAAAATGGGTAAAACGACTGGACATCTTATATGTTTGACACTTGGTTGTGGATGCAATAGATTTTTCCATGAAATGACCTTTAACATAAGGAACTCCATTGGGTACAATGAGACCATAATCATCAGCAGTAGCTCGATCTACAACACACCCAGTTTCAAGAACATAAATGAACCATATTGGGTCTAATGATGATTCATCAGCAGCCACGGCAACAAAACTTTCAGGGATGATG
Organism: Sanderia malayensis; assembly: GCA_013076295.1. NCBI lineage: Eukaryota > Metazoa > Cnidaria > Scyphozoa > Semaeostomeae > Pelagiidae > Sanderia > Sanderia malayensis. The sequence continues at coordinate 117,858 of RQOL01000952.1, forward strand.
AAACTTAATGGCTGTTCAATATCAGTGTCTTCCTTTAAGGCGACAGAATTGTTTTCATACCTCAAATGAGTTTTACTCAGTTGATGAGACTTGATCTCAAATGAAGAAAAAAGACAACAAGAACCATACGATTCCTGCCATTCATCACATATACAGATTCTCTCTGCAGCCTTTATATACTTTGAGTTTGGGCTGAATACAGCAAACTGCCACCTATCAGAACCATTTATGGTAGGGTCGCTAAATAGTCTGGATTAAGCCTTTCTTTCCTCGAGCACATCTGTTTGAATCTCTCTGACCACATAACTTGGATCTGTTTTTCCCGAAAATTTGTTTTGAACAAATTCAGAAACATCAGCAGCATTCATGAACATTGCCCTGGCAACAACTTCCTTCCATATAGTGACCTTTGCCAACCCGCCAACACAGTCTACCTCCCCTTTGCCATGAACAGCCACCCCATAAAAATGAATGATTTGTTTATTGGTGCTGTTTGACAATTTTTGGAGATAGGAAAAATGTTCTGCTGACTTGAATTGTCCCTTGCAGTTACCACTTTTGATAATCATTAGATCAACCTTTTCAAGGTCTTCTTCGCTGATCATTTCTTTGTTGACCTTATCAACAAAGACTTGATCCTGTCTTTTACAGCCAGAAAAGTAAGGGCAGTAACTTTTCTCTCCTCTAATCTTTAAGATGCCTGAATCAACTGTCATTTGTCCATGTGCACAATGCAACGATTGGGGCTTTAAGTTTTCTGAAAAGTCAATGTCGAGAAAGGCAGCATTGAATATTTCAAGGAAAGATAAATAGACTTTCCTAAATTGTTGCAAATGATTTCAGTGATGGACTATATTAGGCAGCAATGATTTAATAAAATAAATGACAAATGGCATGTTTGTATCTTGTTTAACTGGTTTCAGCCATAAAGGAGAGCACTAATTCGAGGGGGCGCTCATTGAAAAACAAGTTCTTGAGGGGAGGTGATGATTCAAGAGGAGCGCTATTGTCTATTCCTATAAGCAGAGGGACCACGGCTAGACTACACTAAGCTTTAAAATTTACACACATTTTTGTTAATGGAACGAGTACAGGGTCCGAAGAAATTTAAATTACATAGGGGGTGTGACAATTGAGATATAATCATGCAAAATCGTAGAGTACTAATCTCATTTACTCCCAAAATGGGTTTTAATGATAGTGAGTATAGTAAAAGTGCATTTTTCAGTAATAGAAACATCCAAATTGGAGAAATAGTTGCTTGAAGCTTGAAACCTCATTTTGAAGGTATCTTGGCTCGCATCTTAAACGCTGCACCACACAAGCTGTGATGATAATGAAAATGCAAATAAGGTCAACGGAGAAAACACTAGCAAGGGATCTCAAAAAGGAGTTGGGGAGGAGACCCCCTAAATTTTTTGGAGTTGGTCCAAACTGGCATTCTTTAATATAAGTAGATGCAATCAGAAAAATATATCTCACTGAAACTGATGAAAAGTTGTGGATTTGTAATATATTTTTACTTGCTACAGGTTAACCCTAATCCACATGGGGGTGCTTTCTATCCCCCAATTGGTTTTTTGTTTGAGTTGTTTGAAGATTGAGCTATTTCTGATCAAAACTCTTTGACTTTGCCTTTTTATGCATTAGCTTAATTTTGATTGAAAACATCCCTCCCCATGAATAGTAGCTCTGAACAAGCCAATAGGGATTAAAGTTTCAAAATGTTCCATATACGCTCACTGTGTCCAAAAAATTTGACATTGAAGGCGGTACAGAGCATATTTACATAGCCCACAACAACATTTCAATGTGCGCCCCTGAAAGGAAGCAAAACAAGGGAAAATTTTTCCTATTAAGTGAAAGGCTCAGAAATGAAAGATGTGAACTCTCTCTAAAACATTGATCATGTTCAGAAGACCAGTCAATGATTGATTCATAATCAATTATCAAAGGCTTCCTCCGTTCTCGATATTTTGTAAAACCTCAGACCCCGAATTTTGACAGGGACCCCCGTATAGAGAAGTATGAAGTCCCCCCAGCGCAAAAAGTGGGGCAAAATCTTTGCTACGAGGGGGGAAAAAGAAAAAAGAGGGAACAGAAAGAGGGGAAAGCTTTTATCGCAAATGCGAGGCGGGAAGGAGGTTTTTGCATGAAAACGGGGCTGATCACCATTTTGCATTATTTACATCGGTACAGTACCAGGGAACGGGACCAAATGGTAATGGAATGTAACAATTTGTACTCAACCATAAAGAAATTAATTCTTTCTGATTTTTAGACGAACATACTGGTAAAACATTAAATTCCACTGTATTTAAGTGAAAAATAATGAAAAAGTGCAAAAATAAGACGATTAAACGCTACAAGTACAAAACAAGGGCCGTTATAAACGCTACTACCCGCAGAGGCAAAAATACTGGGGGAAATGCCCCAAAACGCACAAAACATTAGACAACAAGCACTACTCTATAACCATAAAAAGGCTGAAATGCTGTGAATGCCTTGCAGGGCGGTAAAAAACTCAGAAAAAGCAAACTTCCGCAAACTAATTTAACAATGACGTTCAGATCAGACAAGAACACAAAGTCATAAAGCTGAACAAACCGAATGATAAATGTAATGTAATAACAAAAACCAGTTAAAAACAAAGCTATAACTACTAATATTTTTATATCAACATCTATCTAATGGGCAGAAACGTACACAAAATCAAACGCTGGCAATATCCTGCCAGCACAATAACCAAAACTATAGCAATATTTAAAATACCAATATTTTAATGGATACTGTTTAAAATACCAGTATTTTAATGGATACTGTTTAAAATACCAATATTTTAATTGATACGCAATACAAATATTATCAGGGAACAATATCCATATTAAAAGTCTAAATAAAATAAAATCAAATAATCTGAAGGCAATAAACATGGTCTTCACGAGACATAAAATTGAGGAAAATGGTACAGTATCATGCCATTGCATTACTTGACGAAGCCTTAACAAAAAGGTTAAAAGCATAACCCGAAGAAACCGAACTAAAGAAAACTACGCTATACAAAGCAACACTAAATTACACTACACTGGTTAAAAGTAAACCCACGGAACTCGAAATGCAACTAAAGAAGACTATGCTATACAAAGGAACACTAAGTTACACTATACTGGTTAAAAGTATAAGCCAAGGAGCTCGAAATGGAACTAAAGAAAACTATGCTAAAAATAATAATATAAAAATGTTTACAATTGTTTTTCCTTCTTCTTTTGCTCGCGTTCACTCATTGCTTGACGAAGCCACTCTTCTTTAGTTGGTGCTCCCAGACGCAGTGGACAGTACCATTGGCCATAATAGTGGCCGTGGTCAGCTTGGGAAGCTGGAGCTTGGCAAACACTGCAACTGTAGACTTTGCGAACATTTTTAGTTCCAGCCTTGTCCTTATTGCGCCAGGCTGTCGTCCGGGAGACTTGAGGGGCTGGTTGCACTAAAGGGACGGGATTCTGGTCCACGTTATCACCATCCCACTCGAAGATGCAGCCAGAAATAGGGACATGAATGTGCCATACAACGAGTGGGATTTGGTGCAACAACCACTTGCCAGTCTCCCCATGAAATGCCAGATGTCCAGCCTGATCTCTACAGAACTCCACCTATTAAATAGCTGCTGATATTTTGACAGACCAGATGCACTGCAGCAGTCCCGGTCCGTGTATATCAATACTGGCGGTTCTACAGATGCAGCAGCATACCGGTCCATCAAGCCATCCGCCATGGGCTGTAAAGAATTGAGCGATTTGGAGGATGTTACGACACACTGAACAATCTCACCCCGTTCGTTGCCAACGTTGAGGACAAAGTTGGCCGAGTTGGCATCATTACCAGCCAGTTTCTGGCAAGTCTTTTTCATGGCGTCAATCTTCAGGATGGAGCCAAAAACCAACGATAATGATGCCTTGAGACTGTCCACGCGTGACCATACGTCCCGTGCATACGCCGCCAAAAACAAAGAGGCAAGTGGAAGCTTTTTGAGGGACTCCACAGGCTCAAAGTTGGATGATAGAGCCGAGTGGGACATCACCCCCTTGTTTCCCAATCCATGCTTGATCATGGGGGGCAATGTTCGCCCTCCAGCCATCAGGGATCCGGTGAGCATAATTGGGCTGCTGCCTGGGAAACAGGGACGTTCTTGCCTGTGAGGAAAAATACACAGAAGTACATTAACAAACACATCACAACATTCCATAACACTAGCAATTAAAAGCATCAGCAACAATGTGAATCTTACTCAAATGCACCAAATATCGTAAGTAACTAACTCACCAGTTCTGGTGTATCTACTGGCAGCCCAGAGGTACCCTGGTCTCTCCACGCTATAAATTAAAAAAATTGCATGTCAAAGATTGTGTAGGTGAAAAGAAATCAGATTACTTTCTTTGCATTACTTCTTATCTCATCCACTAAAACATGATTCAGGCTTTACAGAACTTAATGAATTGATCACAAAATAATTAGGTAAATCACTCACTACTGTGTGCATTCCTGCTGGAGTTGGCACTGCAGCTGGTGCAGCAGCCAGTGCAGTAGCTGGTGCAGTAGCTGGCACAGCAACTGCGGAAGCAACTGTTGCTGATGCAGACTGAAACTGTTGGGCAGATAAAAAGAGGAAGCTGGAATCAGAAACAGTGTAATAATAGAGAAAAACCAATGCAAACCACTGGAGCAACATAACTTACCGGTAAGGGAGGCTCGTCAGCTTCTAGTGCCATTATTGTTGGTTGACTCAGATTGGACTGCAACAAAAATGCTGCATGAGTTAACTGCAGAAAATATGATTAAATGGTTGTCTAATCTTGTAAACCGAAATGAAAACTGATGTACAAGAAGAAAAATAATTACCTTTCTCTGATTAAGAGTTATTTTGGCAAGGTGGTGATGGCTGAGAACCACTACCAGATACCTTCAAAAGAATTAAACTGGATGTTACTTACTTTGCTTCCTTGAATTTAAATGTAGAACAACAACAAAATAGAGAAATATATAAACAATACCGATGCATGGTATCCACACACGCAAGTCACCACCCTGCCAAAAATGTCTTTATGAGACTTTGCCTTTCGAGGGCAGGCATCCACCCTGCACAACTCTTTGTGCCATTTATTTGCCTTGGGGGGCCATTGGCCTTGGCCAAACTTGAAGTTGCCGTTGGCATAGGACCGGGCCTTCCATTCCTATGTATTCAATCCTGTCTTAGGCATCTCAACTAAAAAATAGAAGGCAATTTTTTATACTCTTGCTCATTGAAATCAGCCATTGAAATCAGCCTGGCCTAAATCCGTCAATGCTATTGCCTTCATAGTTGCACATAACAGTCAGAAAATTGAGATTTGGGAATGATCCATCAACGGATCTTACGTGAGTAATGATAATAAAAGAATTACCCCTCAAATTCTTTGCATGAAACATGCTGTTTTCTGCCAAACGTCAACTCCATGGCTTGGAAAAAAATTAGGCCTAAGGCTTTCAAAGGGTGCACGTGTACAACCCATGGAAATCAATAGCACTCTACGGATGAGCAGCCTCATAGAATTAAAAAGAATAGACCACTTACCAGTGAACAATGAAAAACAACTTGAAAGCAAAAACGTGCTTGAATGAAATGGCACTCTTCCAGAACGAAGAACAGAAAAAATCAAAAAAACTTTGAAGGAACGGCAGCCATTAACAAAAGAAAGCGCAACACGTGTAACTGTTGCAAATTGGAAAATTGGAACAACTAAAAAAATGGAACAACCCTCCAATTTGATTGGTCAGTTGATGTTCCAAAATTTTGAACAACCAAGCAATTCTATTGGCTGGTTCCAAATGTTCCATTCTGGAGAAGAAAACGCGAGAGATGGAGTAATGTCGCAGCTTGAAATGGAGAGCATAAATGTCCCCTTGGAGAAAATATAACTCTACTCTATGCCTATGCCAGCTGTGGCAGGGCTGCGGAAAAGATTTGTGGGCCCCGGGCAGGACAAAAGATAAGTAGCGAGTCACGCAGAAGGCATGCAGTTACGCTGGAGGCAGACTCTTCTAGGGGTCTGGGGCAATGCTTCCCCCGAAATTTTTTGTTGAAACTGATCTGGTGGCTATTTTGGATGCTAAATTGCTCTTTTGGTTGTTACCATATGCACGTTTTTATAAGAAATTGTTTTTCTGGTTATTAGAGCAATGGAGAATAATAGAAGTTTGCAAAACTTTCAGCGCCAAGTTTCTTATAAAAAAGCTTTAGCGCATTTCTGGTGTCAGCGTCACTGAAAACTTTCAATTGGCTCTAGACACATGTTGCATTGGAATGCAGCCTATCTTGGTATATTTGCACATGAATACAACACAGTTTGATGCATAGCCTCTCTTTCATTCACTACAAAAACGGAAAGACCATGACATGTCATGGAACAGGTATTTTTATGTACCGAAATTGTTACTCAACACGTGTTGAGTTTTTAAACAACAACAACAATTTTTGATGGACCAACAACAGCAACATTGTATTCACAGCCGCAACCGCAACAACAGTAATGTCACATCATCTGCATGCAGCAGGCAGACAAAGGGGGGTTTGTTCCACACTTCCTCACAGTTCACTCGTCTGATCATCAGCTGATCGAATTTTTTGTACCTTTCTGGGAATTTTGACAAGTACCAATGGCTCCAAAGCAAAATACGCAGCGCTCAGATTACCAGAAGCTAAAAAAAGCTTATTTCAGATCATGTAAAAACAAAGCAAAACAGGTAAAAATCAAGAAAATTGCCCAGAGTAGCTTCGTCATCAAGAACTCAACCATTTTGCAATTGATAAAAACTTTTAATATCTATTGTGCTTATTAACATACTAATTTGTAACCTTATCGTAATGCATTATTACCTATATGGCCGCAAGGCCAAAATATCTGTCCACTTTGTATCAATGAAGAGATCCCCGGCCCCCAGGTCCTTGTTTCACTACTGGCCTCACTCACTGCCAAAAGACGTTTTCTTTTCTGGGGCATTGTTAAATGTTAATGTAAGATCACACAGTCAGGGGTGCACATTTGGGGTGTAATTGAGCTTAGGGGGTGAGGCACCTCCAGCCCTCCCCAATATTTTTGGAGTTGATATAAACTGGCATTTTTAAATAGAAGTAGGCAATACTAGACCTTTGGTCTTTCTTAACTAGCACAAATATTCCAACTACAATGAGTCAGGTCAGTTCAGAACATGTTTACATCCTCCCAAACAAGATTTAGACATGCACCCCCTGATCACAGTTTCCTCAAATTTAAGTTTGTCAAGTCGATAGGAAGAATAGACAGGTTTATGTGCATCAAGATTTTTAACTGTGCTAATAGAGCCTGCATTGTAGCTTATCAACAGGCACGTTAGTGCACATAGGAATTGTCATATTTGCATGGTGACTTTTTTGTGAAATGCAGCCAGAAATTCTTAGAATCAACACTTACACTAATATTGCCTATCTAATATTGTACTTTATGATAATCCTTTTATCCTTAATTGTGAAAACAGTTTTCAAAACAAGTTTAGAAATTTTATATTCTGGGCTCCAGAAGGAGCATATCATTTTCTCTGTGGTAATATTTGTATCAGTTTAATGAATTTATTATCATTGAAAAAATAGCACTATTTGCTATATAAGTTATGATATCAATAATGATCTCTATATTTTTTCTGTGTGTTTCCTCTTATGATCTTTGTTGTTATTGGAATATGCTTACAGACGAAATTTATCTGAGATATTTTATATAAATGGCTTCGAGCAAAATATAATTCAGATATCCTGACACTTAGTTTCAGAAGTGGGTGGAAGATGCCAAGAAGGAGAGGAAGTTTGTCCCTCCTGTTTTATTTATGTATGTGCATAATAATGAACTGAAATTTGAAGGTGAGATTTTTTATTTTAAGATTATCATTTCCTTTATTTTTTGGGTATATAATATCCTTTTCAATATGATCAATGCCAGAACCGAGGTATGTAGTGATGCTTTGGACTTGAAATAACTTACGTTTTAGCATATCTCCAGTATAAAAAATTGAAGATCATTGAACTGGGAAGGCTTGTTGTGTACCAAAAGCATTCACTGAAAGAAGATATAGAGTATGTAAAATGTCGGCATGACATTTATATTTTATGCATTTTTCTATATCAGGACATCCCATGCTTGTTCCTGGTTTCAGGCAAAATTTGCCCGTGCTGAAACCAATTGTTGATACTGCTCTGGTATCTGAATCGAGCTCTAAGGACACTTCTTCAGATGAGAAGTCTTCGACAGTCGTGAAACGTGCCGATGCTGATATTAACAAAGCCTGTTTTCAAGACCGATTTTTACGTATGTATTTGAATATGGTAGACATTGATCTAAAAATATGCAGCTATTTATTACGTTTTAACATTTTCACGCCAGATTAGCAATAGGTGTTTTTCTTGTTCTTAAGTAATGATAGCCTGCAGGTCAATTTCTAAAAATGTTGTAATGTTTATTGTAATATGATTTTTCATATTACTGCCAATATTTAAAGGACATGGTGTTAAAGCTGTTAACATGGATCATTTGCGGCAATGTATAACGAACATCGCAACTGATTCCAAACACATACAGTACTTTTGGCAGGACATTAGCAACATACCTTTTTGGTGGCCATCCGATGTTCCTTTCATTTCACCCAACAGACGTCCTGCTCATGGTAGGCGTTACACAAAAACACTTCTCGTTTAATTTTGTTATGTTTTTACCGCAGTTATATTTTTACATTTTAAAATATTATTTTCAGGTGATTATCTAAAGCCGTGTCAGATAATGAAAATTGGGAGATCCTTACGGCAGTACATTCTTTTGGGCAGGTATATATATTTTCCACTTGCTTATATCTAATCATATAATCTTCATATTCTATATCAGATAGCCTTGTATAGAATATGGTTCATTTGAAATAAACATTTAACATTTGTAATAATGTGTATATCTATTGTTATGGGAAATGAAGACGCCATTTGATGTTTATTAACCTTTCATATGAGATATAATGAATTCTTTGGTCTCAAAAGTTCATCCCTTATGTGATTCTGATTCGTGCATTTTTTACGAAGCCCCGAAAATGGGAATGTAAATAGAGAAGCAGTATATGAAGATGATACCGAAAATGTCGAAAGCAATGGTGATTATGCTGATAGTGATACTTGTAAGCCTGATGACAGCGAAAACGATGATGTCATGGATGCTTCTCACAATATCATCGAGGAAGAATGCAGTTATATAGAGGATGAGGATGGGACAGAAAAAATATGCAAGGTTTTTTAAATGATATTTATTTCACAATGGGATGCAGTTGAAGTAAGTTTCTAATTATTTTGAGTGAGACTATTGCACATAAAGTTAATGTTCAACTCTCGGGTAGCCTTTTCAAGCAGATTGTTCAAGCAATGTTCAAAAGAGAGTAATTGCGCAAGTGTTATTCAGAAATTTGTTTCGTCCATTGCTTTATTTCTATCCATATAATATTTTGTTCTAGAGTGAAGATGTAGTAGAATCAGATGACACGTTAAAGCAGCAAAGAGTTTCGTATTCAGCGCATGAAGCTTCAAAACCTGTATGTGTCAGTATGTTACATACATACAACATCATGCTGATTTATACTAAATTATATATTGTTACCACCAAATGGCAAACCAGAAAATACGTTTCTTACATATCAAGTTTTTAACTTTCTTACTTTCCAGTCGTATTTCCTTGTAAAACATATCTGTTCCTAGGAGATAATTTAATTTATTTGTTCTTAAGGTGCAAAGTCCTTAAGCATTATACTAAGGTTTTGGTTCTTCTTTCCATTAAAGTTTGGTGATTTATTTACAGAATGTTACAGACTTAACTTCCCCAAACGCTGGTTGCCGAGCAGGAGTAGACCGATTGGTATAAGACATGCTTTACTTTCACCAGCTTTATTGCTTTTGATGCTCAATATATTTTGAAGTTTTCTTAAGTTTTCTTACTTTTTATCTTGATTGCAAACACAGATGTTTTAGGTGAAATTGCAAAACTAATACAGTGAATTAACTTCTAGTAACATTGAAACGTAGCTGCAAACTTTTTTCTTCACACAGGCTTCTAATTGCAAAGACGTATTGACATCCCTTGCGCATTGTAAGTCATGGCAATCATTTCTGACAATGGCCGAAAATCAGGGAGATGTTCATCAGGAAATTCTTGCCTGTGTAGCTGGCATGAAACATGAATTTACAATTGAAGATTTGCCTGCTAGAGTAAAGAATATTGATAGCAGGTTTGTGTACGATAAAATTTGGCATGATGTTTGATTTGCTTCTCCCGCAACTTGATAATCAGTCATTGTCCAAAACAAGAACTTCACTTTACAATTGCCTTTTTGGTTCAAGAATTATTTAACTGTTTCGCTCTGTTAGAGAAATGAGCCAACAATGAATAAAAGACTCTCCTTTTACAGATGTACGAAAATGAAGAATTTGCCATCAGGCAAGTGCCCAATTCGAACAACTGGAGATGGAAATTGCCTGTACAATTCTATTGGAATTTCGCTCTTTGGCACAGAAAATGTCGCACCAATCCTGAGGCTTGCTAGTGTTTTTGCTGGAATAAGTCACATCGATCACTTTGTTGATAGTGTGAGTCAGTACATTTCATTGTTTGTATTTAAAATGCTGCACCTTGTGGAAAATTTACTCGAGATATTCTCAATACCAACAGTACTAACCAATCAATTAATCAGGTCCTCAAAATAAAACCGATCATTTAACTTATATTAATTGAAAAGTCTTACTTCAGCCGACCAGAAGCTTTTATTAGGTTGTACAAATAGAATGCAATTTAAAAATATTTAACTAACTCTCAAAACAGTATGCACCAGGACTTACCTCGATGGCCGATACTGTACAGTTCATTTGGTCAACGACAACACAGGAGGTTCTGCAATTGGTGTTATCAAGGCAGTACAACGATTACCACCAGATGCTTACGGATGCGGTGAAAGCAGAAATAATGGAAACTGCAAAGGAGAAGTCATATTCAGGTAAATATAAAAATCCGATGCTTTGTCATCATATGTTTATCATTTCTATGGTACCCTTCAACATGTTGGGACCTTATACGCAGTAAGCTCGTTTCTTAACAACAGTTGTTTCATTAGAACATTGATACAGTGTCTCTGTGATCGAATTTGTCACATACCGATATTCCGTGTTGAGGGTACCGAAATGGTACCCTTCAACATGTTGGGACCTTATACGCAGTAAATCGTTTCTTAACAACAGTTGTTTCATTAGAACATTGATACAGTGTCTCTGTGGTCGAATTTGTCACATACCGATATTCCGTGTTGAGGGTACCGAAATGGTACCCTTCAACATGTTGGGACCTTATACGCAGTAAGCTCGTTTCTTAACAACAGTTGTTTCATTAGAACATTTATACAGTGTCTCTGTGGTCGAATTTGTCACATACCGATATTCCGTGTTGAGGGTACCGAAATGGTACCCTTCAACATGTTGGGACCTTATACGCAGTAAACTCGTTTCTTAACAACAGTTGTTTCATTAGAACATTGATACAGTGCCTCTGTGGTCGAATTTGTCACATACCGATATTCCGTGTTGAGGGTACCGAAATGGTACCCTTCAACATGTTGGGACCTTATACGCAGTAAACTCGTTTCTTAACAACAGTTGTTTCATTAGAACATTATACAGTGTCTCTGTGGTCGAATTTGTCACATACCGATATTCCGTGTTGAGGGTACCGAAATGGTACCCTTCAACATGTTGGGACCTTATACGCAGTAAACTCGTTTCTTAACAACAGTTGTTTCATTAGAACATTGATACAGTGTCTCTGTGGTCGAATTTGTCACATACCGATATTCCGTGTTGAGGGTACCGAAATGGTACCCTTCAACATGTTGGGACCTTATACGCAGTAAACTCGTTTCTTAACAACAGTTGTTTCATTAGAACATTGATACAGTGTCTCTGTGGTCGAATTTGTCACATACCGATATTCCGTGTTGAGGGTACCGAAATGGTACCCTTCAACATGTTGGGGACCTTATACGCAGTAAACTCGTTTCTTAACAACAGTTGTTTCATTAGAACATTGATACAGTGTCTCTGTGGTCGAATTTGTCACATACCGATATTCCGTGTTGAGGGTACCAAAATGGTACCCTTCAACATGTTGGGACCTTATACGCAGTAAATCGTTTCTTAACAACAGTTGTTTCATTAGAACATTGATACAGTGCTCTGTGGTCGAATTTGTCACATACCGATATTCCGTGTTGAGGGTACCAAATGGTACCCTTCAACATGTTGGGACCTTATACGCAGTAAATCGTTTCTTAACAACAGTTGTTTCATTAGAACATTGATACAGTGTCTCTGTGGTCGAATTTGTCACATACCAATATTCCGTGTTGAGGGTACCGAAATGGTACCCTTCAACATGTTGGGACCTTATACGCAGTAAAGTCGTTTCTTAACAACAGTTGTTTCATTAGAACATTGATACAGTGTCTCTGTGGTCGAATTTGTCACATACCGATATTCCGTGTTGAGGGTACCGAAATGGTACCCTTCAACATGTTGGGACCTTATACGCAGTAAACTCGTTTCTTAACAACAGTTGTTTCATTAGAACATTATACAGTGTCTCTGTGGTCGAATTTGTCACATACCGATATTCCGTGTTGAGGGTACCGAAATGGTACCCTTCAACATGTTGGGACCTTATACGCAGTAAACTCGTTTCTTAACAACAGTTGTTTCATTAGAACATTGATACAGTGTCTCTGTGGTCGAATTTGTCACATACCGATATTCCGTGTTGAGGGTACCGAAATGGTACCCTTCAACATGTTGGGACCTTATACGCAGTAAACTCGTTTCTTAACAACAGTTGTTTCATTAGAACATTGATACAGTGTCTCTGTGGTCGAATTTGTCACATACCGATATTCCGTGTTGAGGGTACCGAAATGGTACCCTTCAACATGTTGGGACCTTATACGCAGTAAATCGTTTCTTAACAACAGTTGTTTCATTAGAACATTGATACAGTGTCTCTGTGGTCGAATTTGTCACATACCGATATTCCGTGTTGAGGGTACCGAAATGGTACCCTTCAACATGTTGGGACCTTATACGCAGTAAAGTCGTTTCTTAACAACAGTTGTTTCATTAGAACATTGATACAGTGTCTCTGTGGTCGAATTTGTCACATACCGATATTCCGTGTTGAGGGTACCGAAATGGTACCCTTCAACATGTTGGGACCTTATACGCAGTAAACTCGTTTCTTAACAACAGTTGTTTCATTAGAACATCGATACAGTGTCTCTGTGGTCGAATTTGTCACATACCGATATTCCGTGTTGAGGGTACCAAAATGGTACCTTTCAACATGTTCGGACCTGGTACGCAGTAAACTCGTTTCTTAACAACAGTTGTTTCATTAGAACATTGATACAGTGTCTCTGTGGTCGAATTTGTCACATACCGATATTCCGTGTTGAGGGTACCGAAATGGTACCCTTCAACATGTTGGGACCTTATACGCAGTAAACTCGTTTCTTAACAACAGTTGTTTCATTAGAACATTGATACAGTGTCTCTGTGGTCGAATTTGTCACATACCGATATTCCGTGTTGAGGGTACCGAAATGGTACCCTTGAACATTTGGGACGTTATACGCAGTAAACTCGTTTCTTAACAACAGTTGTTTCATTAGAACATCGATACAGTGTCTCTCTGGTCGAATTTGTCACATACCGATATTCCGTGTTGAGGGTACCAAATGGTACCCTTCAACATGTTGGGACCTTATACGCAGTAAACTCGTTTCTTAACAACAGTTGTTTCATTAGAACATTGATACAGTGTCTCTGTGGTCGAATTTGTCACATACCGATATTCCGTGTTGAGGGTACCGAAATGGTACCCTTCAACATGTTGGGACCTTATACGCAGTAAACTCGTTTCTTAACAACAGTTGTTTCATTAGAACATTGATACAGTGTCTCTGTGGTCGAATTTGTCACATACCGATATTCTGTGTTGAGGGTACCGAAATGGTACCCTTCAACATGTTGGGACCTTATACGCAGTAAACTCGTTTCTTAACAACAGTTGTTTCATTAGAACATTGATACAGTGCTCTCTGGTCGAATTTGTCACATACCGATATTCCGTGTTGAGGGTACCGAAATGGTACCCTTCAACATGTTGGGACCTTATACGCAGTAAACTCGTTTCTTAACAACAGTTGTTTCATTAGAACATTGATACAGTGTCTCTGTGGTCGAATTTGTCACATACCGATATTCCGTGTTGAGGGTACCGAAATGGTACCCTTCAACATGTTGGGACCTTATACGCAGTAAACTCGTTTCTTAACAACAGTTGTTTCATTAGAACATTGATACAGTGTCTCTGTGGTCGAATTTGTCACATACCGATATTCCGTGTTGAGGGTACCGAAATGGTACCCTTCAACATGTTGGGACCTTATACGCAGTAAACTCGTTTCTTAACAACAGTTGTTTCATTAGAACATTGATACAGTGCTCTGTGGTCGAATTTGTCACATACCGATATTCCGTGTTGAGGGTACCAAATGGTACCCTTCAACATGTTGGGACCTTATACGCAGTAAACTCGTTTCTTAACAACAGTTGTTTCATTAGAACATTGATACAGTGTCTCTGTGGTCGAATTTGTCACATACCGATATTCTCTGTTGAGGGTACCGAAATGGTACCCTTCAACATGTTGGGACCTTATACGCAGTAAACTCGTTTCTTAACAACAGTTGTTTCATTAGAACATTGATACAGTGCCTCTGTGGTCGAATTTGTCACATACCGATATTCCGTGTTGAGGGTACCAAATGGTACCCTTCAACATGTTGGGACCTTATACGCAGTAAACTCGTTTCTTAACAACAGTTGTTTCATTAGAACATTGATACAGTGTCTCTGTGGTCGAATTTGTCACATACCGATATTCCGTGTTGAGGGTACCAAATGGTACCCTTCAACATGTTGGGACCTTATACGCAGTAAACTCGTTTCTTAACAACAGTTGTTTCATTAGAACATTGATACAGTGTCTCTGTGGTCGAATTTGTCACATACCGATATTCCGTGTTGAGGGTACCGAAATGGTACCCTTCAACATGTTGGGACCTTATACGCAGTAAACTCGTTTCTTAACAACAGTTGTTTCATTAGAACATTGATACAGTGCCTCTGTGGTCGAATTTGTCACATACCGATATTCCGTGTTGAGGGTACCAAATGGTACCCTTCAACATGTTGGGACCTTATACGCAGTAAACTCGTTTCTTAACAACAGTTGTTTCATTAGAACATTGATACAGTGCCTCTGTGGTCGAATTTGTCACATACCGATATTCCGTGTTGAGGGTACCAAATGGTACCCTTCAACATGTTGGGACCTTATACGCAGTAAACTCGTTTCTTAACAACAGTTGTTTCATTAGAACATTGATACAGTGCCTCTGTGGTCGAATTTGTCACATACCGATATTCCGTGTTGAGGGTACCAAATGGTACCCTTCAACATGTTGGGACCTTATACGCAGTAAACTCGTTTCTTAACAACAGTTGTTTCATTAGAACATTGATACAGTGCCTCTGTGGTCGAATTTGTCACATACCGATATTCCGTGTTGAGGGTACCAAATGGTACCCTTCAACATGTTGGGACCTTATACGCAGTAAACTCGTTTCTTAACAACAGTTGTTTCATTAGAACATTGATACAGTGCCTCTGTGGTCGAATTTGTCACATACCGATATTCCGTGTTGAGGGTACCAAATGGTACCCTTCAACATGTTGGGACCTTATACGCAGTAAACTCGTTTCTTAACAACAGTTGTTTCATTAGAACATTGATACAGTGCCTCTGTGGTCGAATTTGTCACATACCGATATTCCGTGTTGAGGGTACCAAATGGTACCCTTCAACATGTTGGGACCTTATACGCAGTAAACTCGTTTCTTAACAACAGTTGTTTCATTAGAACATTGATACAGTGCCTCTGTGGTCGAATTTGTCACATACCGATATTCCGTGTTGAGGGTACCAAATGGTACCCTTCAACATGTTGGGACCTTATACGCAGTAAACTCGTTTCTTAACAACAGTTGTTTCATTAGAACATTGATACAGTGCCTCTGTGGTCGAATTTGTCACATACCGATATTCCGTGTTGAGGGTACCAAATGGTACCCTTCAACATGTTGGGACCTTATACGCAGTAAACTCGTTTCTTAACAACAGTTGTTTCATTAGAACATTGATACAGTGCCTCTGTGGTCGAATTTGTCACATACCGATATTCCGTGTTGAGGGTACCAAATGGTACCCTTCAACAGTTGGGACCTTATACGCAGTAAACTCGTTTCTTAACAACAGTTGTTTCATTAGAACATTGATACAGTGCCTCTGTGGTCGAATTTGTCACATACCGATATTCCGTGTTGAGGGTACCAAATGGTACCCTTCAACATGTTGGGACCTTATACGCAGTAAACTCGTTTCTTAACAACAGTTGTTTCATTAGAACATTGATACAGTGCCTCTGTGGTCGAATTTGTCACATACCGATATTCCGTGTTGAGGGTACCAAATGGTACCCTTCAACATGTTGGGACCTTATACGCAGTAAACTCGTTTCTTAACAACAGTTGTTTCATTAGAACATTGATACAGTGCCTCTGTGGTCGAATTTGTCACATACCGATATTCCGTGTTGAGGGTACCAAATGGTACCCTTCAACATGTTGGGACCTTATACGCAGTAAACTCGTTTCTTAACAACAGTTGTTTCATTAGAACATTGATACAGTGCCTCTGTGGTCGAATTTGTCACATACCGATATTCCGTGTTGAGGGTACCGAAATGGTACCCTTCAACATGTTGGGACCTTATACGCAGTAAAATCGTTTCTTACAAAAAGTTGTTTCATTAAAACATTGATACAGTGTCTCTGTGGTCGAATTCGTCACATACCGATATTCCGTGTTGAGGGTACCAAATGGTACCCTTCAACAGGTTGGGACCTTATACGCAGTAAACTCGTTTCTTAACAACAGTTGTTTCATTAGAACATTGATACAGTGCCTCTGTGGTCGAATTTGTCACATACCGATATTCCGTGTTGAGGGTACCGAAATGGTACCGAGGGTACCGAGATTGTCTCCCAAAAGTTGTTGCATGCCTCTCAATAACTGCGAAGGTTTCCTATCTCCGAGTTCTTCTGAGATTAGAAGACGGTGCAAACGCTTTTGTTCAGAAGCAGAGATACGTTAAATTGGCTCTGTCTTCAGATGTTCGTAAGGCTATACAGTTGGTGGATCAATGAGTAAATCTCTAATTTCCTGGGCTATTTCGGTCGGTAGTACTCCAACGACATGATCGAACTTGGTGACTTGTGCTGTAATTCCACGAGTTTTAAACTGGGATTCGATCTGAGCGAACCAAACCTTGGCATCGTTGGGCCAAAACGGTGGAAGTCTCAGACTATGATATGCAGCTATTGGCGCTGGAACAGGCAAAGTATGCGCGGTAGAGGATGGGCCTTGAGTGCTGGCAAGAGTGTCAGGGACTTGCTGATAAGGATTCATATTTTAATAATGCCGTTGTCCAGGATTTATATGTGCAATTCTTCAAAATGTACGTAAACAAAAGGTAAATAAATTGTTTACGAAATACCTCGGCGGATGTAGCTTGGAAATTCGCAGACAAAGCCGGAACAAGTGAAATCAGCAAAATAAATCTTGTAGTTGAAATATAATAAATGACAGTCTTTCGGGTCACGTCGTGGTCACCAATTTAGTAACTTGCGAATGATAAAGTTACTAAGCCGAATTGATTAATACGAATGCCAAGTTTAACTTGTCCCACTAGAAGTCTGATATGTATAAAACAAACAATTTCCCTGACTTTACTCTTGATTCGAATATTCTGAACACGATCAAATAAACTAACTAATGCTAAATCTATTTACAGGGTATTTATATTAAATTTAAAGGTCATTATGACTAATAAAATAAGTTTAGATATTTCGAGAAGAAAAGATTACAACATGATTACAAAGTTAAAAATAAAATGATGCAATTGATTACGTAATGGACTAAAATTAGATACAACGTTATGATAAAAATAGGTACGCTACAATAGTATGTAGGTATAGTAGGTATAGTATGTTGGTATGCTATGTAGTATAGTAGGTATAGTATGTTGGTATAGTATGTAGGTATGTATGTATGTATGCATGCATGGGCATGAGCGGCAGCGAATGCAGCGCGCCAACCAGATTAAGCTTTGTTTACCTGACGGGCTCCGGGAGGGAGCAAAGCGACTGAGCCTGGCTCATGTATGTAGGTATAGTATTTTTTTATAGTAGGTATTGTAGGTATAGCATGTTTTTATAGTAGGTATAGTAGGTATAGTATGTTTTTATAGTAGGTATAGTAGGTATAGTATGATTTTATAGTAGGTATAGTATGTTGGTATAGTAAGTTGGTACAGTATGTAGGTATAGTATGTAGGTATAGTATGTAGGTATAGTAGGTATAGTATGTTGGTATTCTATGTAGTATAGTAGGCATAGTATGTTGGTATAGTATGTAGGTATGTATGTATGTATGTATGCATGGGCATGAGCGGCAGCGAATGCAGCGCGCCAACCAGATTATGATTTGGTGGGCTAGCTGACACTGGTATAAACAATGAGTGTTGGCAAAACTTTTGCCGACCAATTCCCAGAATTGGCCAGCAAAAGTTTTAATTTTGTATTCGCCACTGGGAGAAGAATCCCAAGAAACGAAATTGTGCATGTACACCTTTTTACATTGTATTTCACATGTTTATCATACAGACTTATACAATGGCATTGCATCTTTTTACAAAATGTTAACAACCTTTAACAAACTTTAACAACATATCAATCTTATGTGTGTTAATTTACAGAACACAAAAAGAGGCTTTTATTAAGATTGGCAAAGGCCAACGAAAAAGAAAGCCCGGCAAAGACAAGGGTGGGAAGGTGGTCGCCCAAAACCCTTCCCACAAACTTTCGGCAGAGCAGGCCAAATTGGCACGCGGTGCCAAAATTGTAAAAATTTCGTATTTTACTATGTAGATATTGTACATAGTTATACAGTAAAAACCTGCATATAAGAACCTCCTATTTTTAACCACCTACCACCCAATAGTCCCTTTTTCAATGTATTTTTTCATAGTTATATTTACATGATATTGTTTTATAGTTTACCCATTGTTTTTCATTCTCACAACCAAAATAGCCTACAAAATAAGATGGAGGATGTTATATGCAGGTTTTTACTGTTTGTAGATACTTTTTAAATAGTTTTTAGTTTGTAGTTATGTTGTTCAATAGGTTGTAGTTATGTAGTTTTATAGTTTGTAGTTCTGTTGTTATGTAGCTTAGTGGCCTTGTTCATGCATGAATTATTCATACTCATAATAACTTCCCTTCTTTCGGCCTACCAATCAATCTCACAAATTTCCCATATTTATGCATGGTCAATGCTTTTTCCTGTTTCAATAGTTCTAAACTCAGTTCATTGTTATATTCAGTTCCATTCATATATTATTGTTCTAATATTAAAACCCACATATTAATTAGGGACATCCTTTCCCTTTTGTGTTCAGCAATCAACACCTGCAACAATAAATTATGTGAAACCATTAACCAAACACACAGTTTCATTAACTTACAATACTTTCCAGGTTACGGCAATGCCAACATTGATTGCTTATACCAGTGTCAGCTAGCCCATCAAAACACAGAAGAAGAACATAGAAATCTCTTATTATTACTATGCAATTCCTCTGAATTTCCCTTCTTTTCTAAGAAAATTTCATAGAAAAACTAAAGTTAAAAATTTACCCAGGCCTGCCATGCATGCTGACTAATTTTTATGAAAGGATGCATATTCTTTTTCAATATGTACAAATTCTATAATTGATAAATGATAATTAAAGTTTAACACACCATAACTCATTACAGTTTGCTTAATAGCGTTTGATTGGAAAGATTGACAAAGATCAAATTATATTATTACCAATTCTCTTATTCCTCCGATTTCGTCCCCTCCTTTGGTCGTCAACATTATCTGCCACGCAGCCTTCCTATCCTTTACTTACAATATAATAATTTCGCGAATTAAATTCAGTCACACAAGAGATTGCTAAAACGTTTCTTTTGTTTCATTTGTCTTTGTTCTTTTCCCTTGTCTTTTTCTTGCAGGTACAGACGAGACGTGCACGCTAGCGTGCCCACTCCATAACACAACCACTGAGATCGTATTTTACATCATTTACGGTGCTAACGAGGCTTACACTCCAGACGCTATGTCACCCTCCAACTGTGCAGGAATAAAAAGAGCCAAAATTTGGTTCTTCTCCAACCACTGTAACAATAGGCAATATAACAATTAAATCAAAACGAGGCAACTTACCATGGATACAACGTATCCATGGTAAGTATCCATGAAAATTTATCAAATTTAATGGCCGCCTTAAATTTCATTCCGCCATATAATTCGTTCGTCAATTTTGTTAATTTTAGCTCACTTTAAATTGCTATTTGAGCATTCCAGTTATGGATAATGACAAGAACAACTCAAATAATGTGTTTCATGGGAACTTTCGTTCTGTTGCTGGAAGACCAGGCCTTGGTTTAAGCACTCAATCTCAGCACTTTGCCCCATTACGTGACCAAGAGGAAAACCTTTTGAACTTAAACAACGAACAAGAAGAACCAGTTGTAACTGGAATGCCTTTCAGCATTTTATCACCCGTGGATGGCCTGCCAGCTTATTCAATGTTTCCGACTTTACCCAAACTGGGACGACGAAAAAGACCGAAGATAAGGAAACGGATAGCGCAGGGGGAGGGAGGAGGATCACGATCAGAACTTGCAATTGGAGCAAATGCCGAACAACTAATCGGCATTGTACATCTTGCTACGGCTTTAGGAAGAGAAGGTCTTGTGCTAAATTCTTGTCACTATTAATACTTTTTTATCAACATTTATTTTCATAGACATGTAGGTACTTGTAAATAAAACGAAATTACAGGCCTTCCTACATCCTAACAGCTTCAGAAAGATGCACTTGTAATTCCAAATGATATAAAGACAAAGAAATGTGTTTAACGTATCCGTCACGTATCCGTCACAAGATTTGAATAAGTTCATTATACTGTCTCGTGGTTATACCAATGGAAGTTCATCTCATAATTGCCTATGGAATTACCTATACAATTATTTTATTAAGCAATCATATTGTATGGAGTTTTATGCAAATGAACAGGAAGATGTTCATGCAGATTTTCAAGAAAAATATTGCAAACCCAACCCTATCTTAAAGGCCAGTTGGTGGTAAATTATGTGTGATAAATGTTTTATGTTCTCAGAATTTGAAGTGGCCAGTGAGGGTATGGACATGGACACTGATAATGACATTGAAGACAGCCAAGATGGTGGTGACAGTTTAGAATGTGTAGACAATGCCATTATGATTCCACAGGTATGTTCACTCATTTGATTTATTTGCACAATATTAATAAGTTTGTAAGAAATTGTTGCTTGAGCCAATGGAAACAATCAGCAAGTAGACCTTTATTATATCTGGCTTTTTACATAATTGTTTTGTTTTATGGGCATGGTTTTATTTTTGAAAACCTCTGATCTGCACTAATGTAATCTGAAATTTTGAAACACAGTGTCTGCAGATAGAGTACTCCTTGGCATTTTGCTAAGCTGAGTCCTCTGCTTGAGATTGTACCTTGGATTTATCATAATTGCCAGGCTACTAATTGCAATTTTGACAGATAAAATATGTTCTATGAGAATATATGTGAACCATTTGTTTTGTAGTTTTCTTCATAGCCAAGGCTCTATCTCAAATTATCTGTACTGATGAGACCTTAAAGGTCGAAACACTGTTTACCCATTAATTTTTTTGTACTTGTTTGATTATGTATTCAGTTGCTTGAGATTGGATTGTTTTCAGGTGGATACAGCAGAAAGCTACTTGTTTCAAGTTCTGAAGGCAAAATCAGTAATGATTCTAAATGCCAATTGTGATTATTTGATTCAGGATTTTGATACTGAAAAGCAAATTCTCAAGGTATATATAGTTATTGGGGCAAGAATGGTGATACATATGTCATAATTATAGCTGTAAATGTAATTCCTTGCCATAGGTCATCAATTTTGGTTTACTTCATCTGTGAAAATTCAACAGTTATGCAAGATATTCATTTCGTTTGGTACCAATGTGTAGTTTGTGTTTCCAGTTGATGCAACAATAAACAACTAGACCTGTTGAGATGCAAAGTTTTGTTTTTTACTTCTTATAGCATCAACGGTATTGTATAGTATCCAGATCACCCATGAAGTTTGCAGACTGTTCTGACTGGGTTTACTTTTGCACATGTGGCAATGGAAGAATGGAATTTGTTGAAGGTTTGAATAAGGAGATACACCAAAATGTTCAGGGTGGGTAAACTAAACTACTTTTTATTTATGTGGTAAAATGTGTTTCCATTTGTCCTTACAAGTTGCAATATATTTCATTTAAAACTACAGTACTGTCAACTAATGAGAGGTTGGTAAAGAAACTTTATTTCAAGATTTCAGAGATATGATCAAAAAAAGTTTTCCTGATTGTCTACATATGCAGATTTGCAAGAAAGTTTCAGATGCTTGGGAGTCCATTAATGGGGTTTTGATGCAAAGAAACAACGGTTTGAACTGCAAGTACTTTTATTTTATATAATGGTGTAGAACCCACCGTCAGACCTGTCATATAAAGTGTGAGGAGAGAATTTGCCAGCTCTCTGTAATTCTAGGCAAAAAGGCAAAAGGAATCACGAGGTGTGGTCACATCGAGAGGAAGGACCAGGGTCGCACTGCTTCGATTAGTCTAGCTATTCAGTGGGCCCTTTGTGCTTAGCACATAAACCAATACCTTACGAAGATAGTAAGCGTATTTCCCTATCAATCAATCAATCAATCAATCAAATGTGTAAGAGGTAGTCCAGTGTGAATATATGATATTTCAATCGTTGACCTCAAATTAATTATAAAATGT
>RQOL01000953.1:0-92242 GCA_013076295.1 Sanderia malayensis
TTAAAAAACTCTTTTAGTATGCTGGGAAGCTTGCTTACCACTCGAAGGCCGCTTTATGCCACTAATTCCCTTTCGTGTAGCTGTTACAGTTTTTGGTCTTGCTGGATAACTCTGCATTCTTGTGCTGGGTATAATTCTCGCACACCTTTGATTTCTACTGATAACCTAGATCTTTATGCTTTTAAATCTGCTATAATTGATTGTATATTTATCACTGCATGTCAACTAACTGATATACTACAATATCGACCGGCCTCTCGTCATAGTATCCTTGTGTTTAGGCCATCCGCCCACTTTATCAAACGCAAGCAAGCGCTACTTTCCGATGAAAAGTTCAAATTAAATTGTTCTAATTGATTAGCAATACCTCTTCAAACATATAGAGCATAAGTTAATCCGATTTATTCACCAAGAATCCAAACAGTATCGGTTATTACAACAGTATTTACTTTTATGCTGAAAGCACCGCTCTCATTCATGAATTCATGATATTCTTCATCCATTGGCAACAGAACAAACAACAACGACAGATACAGGTGCCTAACTTGTGACGTAGCATTTTGCGGAAAGTGATAGTAATCATAATCATAATGGGTTATATTAGTATTGGTGCAAAGTGTAGCTGCATGATAATTTCTTCGTCATATGTATTATCAATGATGGGTTAAACTAGAGCTTTAAATCCCTGCATACCAAGCAAACACAAGGCATACGTCTATTAGAACAACTGAACAACTATAAACTACGAGGCTTTCATAAGTCAATCGTACAAGCAGTTCAAGCTTTGACTAATGTAGTTCATGTCTGTGACAAAATAAAACATAAGTAATTCTATTTGTATTTGGAATATTCTCTTTGAGCAACTCGTGCAACATTTGGGTTTCGTCCATTGTATTAAAACCTTGCACTGGATTCTTCGATTTGATTGGCCATTTGACTGGCGCGTCGTTCGATTTCAGTCACGCAAACATTAGAATTCTCCACACTTCTTTTTTTCTTCGTTTTTATTCCAGCAAAAATGTTCTTTTCTCTGCATACTCCACTGGAAAATAATTAACAAATTAGCTACAGGCACTGAAAGCTGACAAAAAGAAGAGAATAACGTAGCTATTGTGATAATATTCCCTCTTGCACGAGGTTAGTATATATTTCAAAGTTTGCATTATGCACCCACTTTTAACTTCTACAGAATGCTTTTTGCTTCTTCAAGAATAAATAAAGCTTCCAAGTTCCATGTCTTTCCAACCGTCTATTATTCTAACGTCGTGGCACTGTATTTTGAGCAAAATATCCTTCATAAGTTCTTGGCTTTATCGGCAACTTCAACTGGTTCTTTCTGAGTAAATAGCCAGTTAAAATAATACAAAAAGAAGTTATATATTTTTAAATGGGCGAACCGCCCTTGCGAAGAAAGCTTACTTAGGCCCCTTTGCATGACACTGAAATTTTATTTAATGCGATATTTAGCTGTTAGTTACGTTACATTAAATTTCTTGTTAGCATTAGTTTTATATATTAGCTGTGTCTTTTCAGAGCTGTCAAAAGCATTAACACTCGTTAAAATGTCCAAATTTTCAAGAATTCACGACGAGAATTTATCGCCTACGATGCCGCAAAAGACGAAACCAATGAGTCCGTTTATCGCCAAGTTGCGCTTATTATTGAAGCAACGAAAGTATTGGAACGCGATACACTGGTCTACTGATGGAAGAGCCCTCGTTATAACAGACATGGAAACATTCAAGGACCAAGTGCTTGAAAATGACGACGAAATGTTCAAGACGAAGAATTTTGCGAGCTTCGTTCGCCAATTGAATCTCTACGGATTTCGCAAATTGCAGACGACGAATGCAAGAGGCGACCCGACAATGAATATGCATTTTGAGCACCCGAATTTCCGTAGAGACAGACCAGACCTGATTCCCTTAGTGCAACGAACTTGTAACTCTACCAAACGAAGACTAGCGGGGCATTTTCAAGATGTTTACAAGCCAAAGAAACTACGCCTAGACGGTGGAAATGATAGTCTACCATTGGCTAGTCCTTTAACTGATAAAAGCAACATTCAACGAGATATTCCCACAGGTAGTGCCATAGTTACAAATCTTTTTAAAGCTGAGAAAAATATTGAAATGGGAATTCACAAGATGGCAGAAGCAGTTTCCACAACTAGTATAGATGAGCCTTCTTCGGAGTTAGCGCAACAAAAACCAACAGAACACGACTATGCTCTACCAATGTGTAACCCATATCACGATGAAGATATTGACGAAAGAAAAGTATATAAGTTCTTGAATAAGCATTTTAAAGATGAAGTTATTGTTGTGCAAGCATTACTGAGCATGGCTTCGCAAAATCATTGCAAAAATTAGATATATAATTGATTAACTGTCTGTTCGAAGCTTATACTTGCTGACCAAAAAGCTAAAGCCCGAACTATTTTACTTATCCAAATAAATAGTTTAACGTATCGGCTTCTATTGTAGTGAAAGTAAGTAAAGAAGAGAAATTTTAAACGTTCTGCTAAAGTATTGGTGCAACTCAAGCTTTCGCTCATAATCTTAGATAATTCTTCACAATAATTATAAGATAACCCTTCTTCTGCACCAAACTTGTGATTATTATCAAATTATCGAAATTTATGAACCTGCATAGAGGTTACTTAATAATATTATTTATAAATATGATTGACTAAATAACAAGTTATATAAATATCATTAGATGAATTTCCAGATTAATTTGTGCATTACAGTTCAGAATGCATTTAAACTTCAGCTGTATTATCCAATACTTTATGTTTTTAGATTATATTTCGTTTGTATTTAATGACATATAGTTTTAAGTAAGTTTATAAGTTGTAAATAATGCATTGGGCAGTAATTTGTTATTACTTATAAAATAATTTCTATAGAGCAATAAACATAATCATAAAATAACGTACGTATCTCTCAACTGATGACTTGATATTGAATTTCTACTCCATCATATACACCACATTGAATTCATCATTGAACAATAGACAAAGTTTTATCCAACATGACGCTACTTCTTTTGACTCTTCACAACATAGAAAGAAATCGAACTTGTTCCATTCAGAGGTCTCCACCTAGATCAGCTCTCTTTAACTGCCGTAAAGTATTGAACCACACACCAATCCAATTCAATGACATTAATTTGCATAAATGTTGCACGAATCGTAATAAAGACCCAAGTCCCTGAGGTATGGATTATACTGCACCACATCTTGTTGTTGTGTCATGTCATTGTAGTTCCAACCTGCAGTATCAACAACCAGATCTTGCAATGATGGCATGTTTTTCATCCGAAATGACGAAGTATCGTACAAGCAATCTGGTAAATTCGTTGGATAATTACCACAGTTGTCATACGTCATTTGGGGGTCTGCTGAATATGTGGGATAATGACTCTCCAGGTAGCTCTCAAATGTATGTGCCAATACAACTTGGTCAAAATAGCTCAGAGACATTTCTGCTTCGCAAGGCAGCTGCAAGGGATTTTGTGTATCTTGTTTCTGTCTTTTAGATTGGCTTTTTCCTTGACAGAGCTTTCTCTGTCTCTTTCTGTGACCCCCATTGCAGCTTTGTCCGTTTGGTCCAACCACATTCTCTCGATTTTCTGAAATAAAAACTACGTTCACAACTTCACACAAAAAAGCTGGAACAAAACGGGAGCAAAACCTGAAACCCCAAAGCAATAGAGTTTTCACAGACTGTGACTTGCAAATACGCAAACGTATGATTCGCAAATGGGACATAAGAGCACCATGTCATACCTTTATCTACTGAAGTGTATGGCATGATTTTCCTCCAAACTGATTTTTCTTGCTCCAAAGCTATTCCATTCTCGGCTACTAAGAGCATATACTCCATTGCTATGGCATTCAATTGGTGAAATGAGTCTGTAAGGATTACAAAGAGAGGATAAAGAAACAGACATACAATGCAATCAGGTCTTTGGCGAAAATAACAATTTTGTAGATAAGCAACAGGCTATAATAATGAATAAAGCACACTATATGTAGCTTCATAGGTCTGCTGGCAATAAAAACAGTGTACCTACCTAAGCAATCGGTATTTTTCAAGGTTAATATTTTCATCAGCAATTCCGTAGACTTTGACCATTGAAGAATGAACTCAGAAAAATGCTGCTTAAAGTCAGTCTTCGAACAATCAGCTGGCTGTTGAAATGAAGTCATAAAAATAGATAGTCATTTTCATAGCAGTAATAAGAAAACCTTAATACTAATATGTAAGATATATGAGAATATAAACTGGTGCCCGTTGACCACAATGATCTTCATTGGTTTAGATTGTCTTAATAAATAACTACTTTTAAGAAATACCTTTATTGTACAATCATACAACAGATTGTCCAGCTCAGCAACAAACGCTTCCACTGAAGACTGCTTCATTAGAAGAATCATCATGTCTTTAAAATCTATTAACGTTCTGGTAACAATTAGTTAAGAATACACTTCGGTAGTTAATATTTCAATTAAGAAGCCATAGAGTGCATATCATATAGGGACTTTAAAGCCAAGAGTTAAATTAGCTTAGCATTACCTTACTAAATTCTATCTAAAATATAGGAGATGAATTCACTTACAAATGCTGGGTTTCTGAGGCTTTTGTTTGCCTTTAATCATTCCGAAAACCTCGTCAAAATCTGTTTCTTCTAAATCGTCAATTATCTTGGTTCTCTCATCGTCGCATGAAAGAATTCGTTCTGAAGCCTGAAGGAAAAAAATATTTTTAATGAAGAGCAGAATATGGACAAAATTGGTACAATAGTCGTCAAATGCTTATCACCAAAATAAAATTAAGTTTATCTTGTGAATTCCCACCAAATTTGTAATTAGTCTCATCTTAACCCATGAAATGCTTTCAAATCACAGCAATAAATACTCAGTTCAAATGAGGTATTATATCATCTCTCATACCTTTGCAAATTGAAGAAATGATAAATGCCTCTGTATTAGCTTTATGTAAGTCTTTGCAACTGGAAAAAAAAGATGCGTTATTTTCAAAATGCAGGACTACCTACTTATCTATCAGAAGTAATCTTAGAGAAATAAGCTACAGAATATGTTTTTTTAAATTTAGAAGCTGTTATTAATTGCAGTAGAACGAACGTGAACGCACCATTCATTTTTGCAGCAGCAAGTTTCTTCGGTGCATTAATGAGACATATGTCAAGCCACGGCAAAAAGTTGTTCGTGAAATTAGTGACTTCAGAGTTGAAGCTGAAAATAAAAAAGTGATTTCAGAGTTAAAAGAGGAAAGTGGAAGCCATGGGCTGACAAAATAAGACAGACCTGTGTTGACTAGAGGATGAAATAGAAATTTAAGTACAGTTTTATATTGAGAAATTTACCGTATAATCATAATTAAACCCCCCTAGTTGTGATTAATTACATGATAAAAGCTCATAAAAGTCATTTCGCAGTTCCTTACGCAAACATTTTTCTGAAGTTTATTTGAGAATTGTACAAAGCCCCCTCTCTATTGATCTCCCCTCGCAATAAGCCCGCTTTGAAGCATTAAAAATTAAATAAGCCCCCATGGGGTTTTAATAAAGCTTTTAGGTAAGCAACGGAGAAAAGAAGTGTTGAGCAGACTGTATGGTAGCGAGATACACAAATATAAACGTTGCATTAAACTGCGAAATTAATACCTCTCCTGAACTGTTTTCATTGAGTCAGGAATTAAGACATCAATAAGTTTCTAAAAGGAAACACCGTTTTGTCAAATAAAAAATATCAAACAAACAAGAGAAGCATTTACAAGCAAATACCTCTCAAAGCAAATACGTAATAAGCAAATACCATTCAAAGTGCATGTTACAAGGCAATACTTTTGTTTGCTATTGGTTACCTTAAACAAAATCGTATCACAGACAGTGACAACTTCTGAGATTGCATCGATGTCCAAGAACTTGGACACGTGTTCTGGCATTCGATGCCAAAAGTGAAGGAGAAATGTCTCTACCTGCAAAAAAAGCAAAATATTTACGCACATGGCAAGATGAAAATGCAGGTCACTGGCACGACAAGTTATATCATTAGAATGACGATAAGTAAAGTGTTTTGATCTCCTCACATCTTTGAAATTAGCTCCAATAACTGTATCTAAAATCCTCTGACAGTGCGCCTTGTACATCACAAGAAATAACTCAACCTAAAACCAAAACAGAGTCGCCATCTTTAAAAATAATTTCACGACACAACCTAAAGCAGCAATTGTCTTAAAAAAAAACTGGCATAAGCTTGGCTTACTTTGACAAGAGCTTTGCTGAGGTCTTTACCAGGAGTTCTCCACACCTTCGGAAAACCGTGAAGAATGGCATCGAGGGGTCCTTTTTTTTTATCCTTGCCCACCCTTGCTGAGCTGGATGTAAACCTAGAAGCATTGATACATACACTTCAGCATACTATAGCAATATAGTAGCATACAACGCCATCGCTATCGATAGAGTTATATAAGATTGATAGCAAAATGTTGAAAGTGGAACAGACTTTGTGAGGCCTTTTCCACAGGCTAGCTTCACGTTATATTTAGACGATGGTTTGATGCCAATACCAAAATAATGATACCTGAAAATAATATGTGCAAGGCTTGAATATAATAGGGCCACTTCTATTTATCTTAGGTGGGCTAAAAGAAGCTTGATAAAAGTACTGTATATACATGAAAATAATATGTCTAGCAAAGCTGAATTTAACTTTGGTTTGGTTCAACACTGATGCATTGTTGAGACAAATTCAATTTAGACGTTCTTACTTTGATTGTCCCCTGGTGCCAAGTCGTTTCGTTGTGAGAAATGGAAACTTGCGTCGAATAATCTATAATAATAAATGATGATACTAATTAAATAAATGATAATAAATACAATAAGTCTATAGACGAAAGCATTAACACTAATACAACATAATGTAATATATAGCATTAATTCGATCCTTAGACGAAATACACGAGAAGAGAAAGGGTCATATTAATAAAAACCAAATTTCTTGAAGAGGAGGATTTTTCGAAATGTTTACCTTTCCGAATGTTGCAGCTCCAACAGGCACAAAGCAATTCTCTTTACAAAAGCTCAAATAATGGGTGTAAAGAGAAAACCGTTGAAGGCAGGAATCTTGTTTATATTCGTAATTATTCTCCAGCCTAGGAAGGAATAAGATGCTTGCAAAGAAACAAGGTAAATTGTGATTAGGTGCCTCAAGCATGACGCTCGAGAGGTACACGTTTTTTTTTATAAGAAACCTAGCTCAAACCCTACTAGTAAGAGTTTCTTAAATTGTTTTATATTGTTAAGGAAAACAATAGAACAAAAGAATCCATTGTAATTTAGCACAAATTCTACTAGTAAGTTTCTTATAAAGTGGTTTCTTATAAAAAAAAGTATAAACACACATTTACATTAAAGATGAATAGAGAATCAACATTGATTGAAAATCAATGCGGCCTGCATAGAGGAAGGGAATGCCTGAAGATCGTGGATGGTTTGGAGTTGGTTCAGCATGAATAAACGCAATCGCACGTATGCAAACGCCGTTTATTGTGTCGGTGAGTGGACACTCAATTGATAAGCTGAACAAACGAAGAGCAAGAATGATGAGCTAATCACCCTTCACGACGCCAAGCCAATGACACTTTCAAATGAATACACTGTTTGCTTAAGCAACCAAATAAGAAATAATAACTTGATTTGAGCAGCTGTATCGCGATTTCAATGCATCGTGAAAATATTGCGTGATCTGCCTGCCCGGCATTATCCTCCGCGCAGGAGTAATCAAGCAATTGCTTGAATGCCTGTGATGTTTTTGCATCGCTGTCATGATAAAGTACAAAAAATTGTCTCGCGTTTGGAACTTACCAGTCGAAGATCACGAGGGAATGTCCGAGTTTATCCTGCGTGTTTCCCGTGCTTCCTGCACGAATAAAATATTAATCTAGTAAAGTAACGTAACAGGGAAGTTGATTATTAAGAAGACAAAGAAGTAAGCGTTGAACGTTGCAGCCAAACAGACATGGCTTTTCATCCAGTAATGGAACAATTACCTTCCAAAGTACAGAATTCTGCCTTCTGCTTTGAAGCTCCGTTGGGACAGTGGAAATATTCATACCCCATGCCTGATAAGATCAAAAAATCTGACATCAGATACAGGGAGTATATTTAACGCTATTGATGCGTGTATCCAGTAAAGACAGGAAAGCTATACTTTACGGGATCTGGTCCATTAAATATAGTTGCAACAAGAATCCTAATACTGCCATGTAACAACATACGTAGCACTGTAACATCACTTGTTAAGATACAAACACATACCCAATTTGCTGACTTCTGCTTGAGCTAGCGTGGCTTCGTCCCATTCGTTATACTGAAACATACTGCACAGTCCACCCCAGGCGTAACAAAAATTTTAGACCTTGGCAAACAGAGCTACTTGAGTTGTCAAGTATGTTGGACAATAAGGTAATGGTATAGCCAACTAAGCCTTCTTCACGAGTATTTGCCACAGTTCATCCTACAAGAGAATATTCTACTATGTTATCATCGTACCAAATTTGGCTTATATAGGAAATATCACTGCGGCACTGCCCAGGCTATAAGGACTGTTTACATAGCTGCATACACAGATATTCAGCTATTGAGGGTGTAGTATTGGCATATGCACAAACATATACTAGTAGAAGTTAAGAGAAGAAACGACTGACTCTCTGTAGCTCTATGTTTGGTACTAAAACACTCGTCAGTTTTGGACTATATAAATCTAATGACATATAGACTGTCTGACTATTAATGTTCCGTACTTTGTACATTGAGCACTGTGTTAGCGTAAGAGCGGCAATTTCTATATGCGATATACATATACAAATGTCTATCTATAGATGTGTATTATCTACACTGATATCACAGTGCTCGATGTACAGAAGTACAGAGAAATAATAGAATAGAAGCAAGAAAGTAGACTTAGTTCTCTGTTACTCCGAGTCTTATGAGTTGCGAAGCATGAAAATCGGAGTAACTGCACAATAGTCTATTCTATACACAAGTATATATATATGTATAACTGCAATATTTTGAGCAGCTTTCATCAAGAGCATAGCCGAATAACTCTAAAGTGTACAACCTGGTAGATCTACGAACATATCTGCACAATACTTGACTTCACCCAAACTGCGTTGAGTTCTGAGCGACGGACGTCATAACAGATGTCTCGTTCCCAGGTACATCTGAAAGATCAAAAGAACCAAATCCATCAACGCTTGCAAATCTTTTATCGTTTATCACAAAGCATGCTCAAACGCTTTTATTAAAATATTCACAAGTGACTATTTGGATTGAAACTGGAAATTGTCAAAATAGAACATTACACAGTATAACTAACCTATATATATCATGTAATTGTATTGTATGGCTGTTCGGAGAAATGATAGCAAAGTCTGAGTACTAGGCTCTTCCAACTCGGAACAGACCTCAATTGAAGCACAAACATTTCCATCTTTCTGAAGGGGCCATTTCAAAGAGATATTTACTCTCAGATACAAGTACAGCATAATGCTCAGAATACATAAGACAATGCCTGTGATGATTCGCTTCTTTCATGCCCAAAGTCCAATTGGATAAAAACATCAAGCTATATACACAAGAATTCGTTGAATTTAAGAACTAAGGCAACAAAAAGCAATGATTCACCACTTCCAGTACCATGACACAATGTCTCTTTCGTTTCTCCATGCACGTTATTCATTTCTTCACTTGTACATACGCGTACTGCTGATTAAACAAATTGTTCAACAAGGCACCTGAAACAACAAATCATCTGTTAAGTTCATTAGCCGATTTTTATTTTTTTATTGGCAAATATTGACGTTGGATGAAATCTTTGCACTTCCATTTTCATTTTCGCAAGAAAAAAGCTCTTTATAAAAATCAAGGGTATCTTCACCAGTAAGAAAAACTTCAATAAATAAATATAAAGAAAGAGAGAGAGAGAAAATGAAAGAAAAGAAAGCAAGGAATGAGAAAGAAAAAAGAGATTGATACCTTTGAGTGATAAACTGTAGCAGGATAATTCAAGGGTTCTTAACTCTCTTGAGCTTGCAATGTCAGACTTTTACTTCCATCCAATGACACTTACTTAATTCAAGCCTAAAATAGAACCAAATTTCTATTGTTTTTTACAGACATGTCTACGTTGCATGCCATATGTAACACATATGAGCTACCAGAGTTTAGAATATGCTTAGAGTTGCAGAACAAGAAAAATTGCTTGTTGCAGCTAATAATTTTCATATTAATAAAAAGCTTCTTTCAAAACATCACTAGCTGCATGTTGCGCGCATTCCAAATTTTAAGGATTTCAAACATTTCATTCAGGGAGGAGATTGCATATAGTTTACAGCATATACAACCAACAATTCTACAAATATATTGAAACGCTATAAATGTGCTAATAGAAGCCATAAAGTATAGTTTTTCTTTTTAATTAATTGTGGTCAAAAGCTTTAGTTTGCTTCGTCTGAAAAGATTGAATGAAGCACACGTTCCTTCAAACAAATTCAAATATTTAAGATGAAAACACCATGCTGAAAACTCAAAATCATCTGATTTATCTGGTCTGGCTTATTAAGTTCGTTAATTCGGTTTTGATTTTCTGCAGTTTGTGGTCTGTGAAATAGGTCTGTTCACAGCGTGTCATGGTTAGTATTGGTTAAAACAGAGCTACAGCTGCACGTCATGGACGAAAAAACAGACCAAGTCGATTGCAATCTTTTGTATTTTCTGGTGAAAATATTTTCAAATAAAATAAAATATACAAATAATTATTACTACAGATGTGGTGAGAGTCAATGCATTTTGAGCAGTGTGAATAAATGCCCACAAGCCTGGTAGCTTTTTATCGTTCACTACTGGATCAACCCTCAAGACAAAAACAATTCTATAGCTCTCATACATCTTCCCACGTACTCCCTCCCTCTCTTACACTCTGTGAGCCTAGGGCAACTGCAACAACGGCTGCAACAACAACAACAACAACAGTACAACATTTACTTGCTGTCATAACACATGGCTTGACTCGATAGCTTTCCCAAAGTTCTTTCCATGTGTCCATCAGCCTGGGATTGCTTAGTTACACTGTTACATTTAAAACGTTGTTAATCAACCAACAAGCTGTATACTGTATTTTTAGTATTAGTATGATGTAATTAATCAATTTTATGTTGAAAAGACATTTTTGAGTTTGAGTTTTTGAGCTGTCATAAATACTAGCAACATCCAGGGCAAAGAAGATTCAGTTGTTGTCTAACTATACACAACACCACTCTACTTCTATCCAACAAACTTGGATACTTCTCTTCAAACGTTCTGGCGATAACAACTCGAAAACATTAATAATAATAATAATAATAATAATAATAACAATAATAATAATAATAATAATAATAATACACGAATTTTTATACAGGAATAACCTATCAGTACTGTTAACTCATACTACTGTTATCATTGGGGTCCTCATTTTAAATCATTGCCATTGCATACATTGCAATACGAGTTTGTCCACATTTCCACAATAGACTTGTAGATCTTAACTTTACCCATCTTTGATGAGGTTGAAATTAAGAAGAACAATGTTACGTCACCAGCTGTTTACCGGCTTGGCACTTGCAACAAGGCATTCATTATACCTCTGAGAAATGCATGGATAATCTAATAAGTGACAAACAACAGAGCACTTGCAAACGACTTCCTTAATCCCTTCCTATCGCTACGAAATTCTAGGAGTCCTTAGTCATAAACAGACCCAGCAGGCCTCGTTTCAAAGTATCCGCAGGGTACCAAGGAGAAAGAAAAAAAAGAAAATGCACCATGCTGCCCTGAAAATGTTCCTCGTTCTCGAGGATGGCTCGCAGTACGATTGATGCTGAGTTCTTTACATATGAAAACGAAATATCAAATAAAGCGCTCTGGTCTCTCACAGAAACATTGAAATTATGTGGCTTGGGACAGGAAGGAGTTTCTATTATGCAGTTTTATCTCTGTTGGGTGCAGCCTGATCTGTACAGCATGCATCTAAATAATGAAAGAGGGTATAAATTAAAAACAGTGATTATGATGATGATTATAATAATTATCAAGATGATTGACTTTGGTTATGATGATTATGATAACAGTTATGATTATCATGACGAAGTATGCAGCGGTGCATAGCAATATTAATAACGAGGGGGGCTCAGGCAAGGGGGCAGGGGGTACCGAGCGGAGCTAACCCTACAAAGAATGCTGGGGTAGGGAGGAATTACTAAAAACTGCAGTTGATACCCTCTCAGACATACTGTCTTTACATCATTAACTTCTTCAAGAACCTATTCCATTGAAAATATCATCTCTTCATCCCATTTTTTGTTGTCATCAATCCTATTTACCACATACCGTAATGCTTCGATTAAACGCCCGGGGCCTTTATTAAATTTCTTGATATTTTAGGGGCTATCTATTCGAGCGGGGTTTAAATAAAGGGGGCGTTCATTCGAAGCATTACGGTAAACAGTAAATAGATTCTCTTCGTCTTCACAACAGCAAACGGACATCACTCAGTAATTTATTAAAAGAGTTTGCAATTTTTCTCATTAAATAGCTTGGTAGGTGATATTTATGAATTAGCAAACAAGAAAAGCATTTTTTTAATAACTAGGGGTGCTGAAGCCCCCTCCCCAGTGTCAGAGAAAAAAAAACTAGAGAAACTGAGCCCCGCAGGTCTACAACACTAGCTGTATGTTATCACGAACATTAAGGTTACAATGGGACATCTGAAAACGTGCCCCGTGAAAGAGAAAGCTGAAACGTATATGATGATGAAATGATTGTTTGAAACATATTAAAAAATCTACTTTTACAAAGGCTATTACACAAAACAAATCCAAAATATGCGAAAATGAACACGTGCTCCAGAATAAAAGGACACCATGGATGCACAAAGGAACAACATACATTGTTCCAAAGATAAGAATCAAGAGTGATGGTGGATAGAATGTTTTGATTGAGTTAGGAGCCATGTCACGCTATTATGCTGCAGTAAGATGATGGCTACAGTGGCTCACCACAACGCAAAAACAATTTTCACAAGCCATTTAACAAAAAATCACACTAGGCCTTTGTTGAACATGGAGCATAGACACAAAGAATGAAACAAAGATAATAAATATAGAAAGAATATAGATAATAGATGAATAAAACAATAAAGATATGAGATTAGACACAGCAAAACTAAAAATATATGTGACTGCTGATCTAAGTCACCCTTGAAATATTTTGCAAATGGATAAGCTGTGGTTCCCCCCTGTTGCAAGTCCCCACGTTCCCACATCACCATGTCCCCACGTCCCATATAGTAGAACTTGAAATAGATTATCGTAAATAGGTTACTTGTAGCTGGATATCTACACAACAGAGTTTGGCACACACACAGCTTTTAATATAAGACAACCGTAGCATGATCAGATAAATGCATGTTTGGTTCACATGTATGAACATAAACAATTATATCGAGAAGAGATGCAATCATTAGCAACGTATGGCCCACACAGACATTTTCTCATGCGCACTCCCAGGCTTTTGAATTAGCACAGAAGAAGATTTCAAAACGTGTTAGCTAAGCTGCCAGTGGTAAATTGGATTCTCTCGATCATACGAGATGGAATAACAAAACAGTTTACATTGTAATCACGTCGCGATAATATTTCTGTAGATTTACATGCGTCTCTTAAAATAAGACGAAAGGGATTGTTAAGGCAAAGGAGTTCCATTCAATTTCCTAATATAAACAGACAACTGTTGCCATGAGAAGTTCTTATGGGATATTCAACAGAGCAGTACCTCGTTGTAGACAGACTTGCGGCTCTGTTCGAAGAAGTGTTATTGTATCGGCTTAGCAAGTCAGTTGATTGTTGCTATCAGTTACAACTGGAGACATAAGAAGATGACGTGCATTGGTAAAATAGAGAATGAAGAAGGTGCTTTCTTGAAATGAGAAGATGATGCACGAAGAAGATTCTATTCTTTCTTGAGGAAGATTCTATTCTTCTTGAAGAAGATGCTATTCTTCTTGAAGAAAGGGAAATGCGTGATGAAGATGCTACTAGCAGAAACACATAGGCAATGATGAAGATGCTGTTCTGAAGAAGCAAAGAAGATTATGAAGAACAAGTTCTAAGAAAAAAATGTGCCAAAAAATTAAGAAGAAATGATAAATGAAAACAAATATTGGAACAAAGAAACGGAAGACCAACAAAGAAGTTGCTGTAAAAAAGATGTTAGGAATAGGAAGAAGATACAAACATTTTTTCATAGCTTTGTGTAAATTACTGCATTGGATACAGGACGAAAAAGCTAAAGCAGGCGCTGAGAAGAATAAAAGTCGTAACTGCTACTCTAACAGATTCAAGGCAATAACTAGAACCGAAAAATTCCGCAAAATACAGCTAAATCACTCCATATTTTACAGACTAATTAACGTATTAATTAGCACGTGTAATTAACCAGACGATAATGAGCCAACTATCACACGAAGAAATAACGCCTGGCTTCGAAATAGATGCAATTTTTTGTCACCGAATTGCATGCTTTTCAGCGGCCAAAATAACAGTGAAATGGGGCTTTCTTGTCGATGCTTAAAAGGGATAATTAGGGAAATAAATTTGAACGTTATCAGACTGAAATCTCGAAATTCCTGGCTCGTTGAACAGACAGATTTGGCCTCAACGAGCCTCGGTGTGACGGTAGTGGCGTCTGCGGTGCTTTAACAAGTGCACTGCATGGCTGATGCATTACACTTTGGTAATCCCAGATTCTAATCCGGCTTTGTTCAAGACCAGTTAGAGAAATTATGTTTTGTTTTGTTGTACGTAAGAATGGAAGTAATTGCTACATCCTTTTACGCCAAATAACGTCTACATGCGTGTAGTTGGAACAACTCCCAAACTTATTGTGAATAGCATGACAGTTTCGTATACCTCAGTGTCGGCATTGCACTCTATTCGGCAGTACAATTACCGAATCGATCATTTTACCAAATTAACCAAATTTCCGCAGAGTCATGGCACTCCACTCATTAAACAAAACAGGCAGCCAAAATGTCGGCATCGTTACGAATACGAGATACGACAACCTATCCATCATAATAACTTTATGCTGCATATTTTCTACCCAGATGCTCTCTCTCTTTCTCTCCCTCCTCCCTCCCTCTTTCGTGTAATAACAGCCATGTCTGAATATAGCTAATTCGCTAATAGGTCTAATATTTTATACCGAGATGCTCTCTCTCTTTCTCTCCCCCTCCCTCTCTCGTGTAATAACAGCCCTGTCTAAATATAGCTAATGGGTCTACATGATGCCATCATTTTAAATGGCCACTGGGTAACCTTAAAAACAATGCAACAAAATTTACAACGCAGTATTATATGGGAGCAAAAGAAAACAAAAGGAAAAACATAAAGCTTTCTTACCATTCATTGTCATCATCAATTCGGATAATACATTGTATCCATAGATCCATCGTATTTAAAGATTGACTTTATTTACCTATTCACTGCATTTATAGATCAATCCACTGCATTCACAGATCAATCCACTGCGCTCACAGAACAACCCATTGCATTTAAAGGTTCATAGACATGCATCGTACTCTATAAGATAAAAAAGTAACAGAATTAGAATATGCCATTGGGGCAGCCTAGAATGAGCAACATGACAAAGATTGCTTGCAGGCATCGCATTGAGTCGAACCAAAACTAAAGGATCGATTACTTGCATCTACAAAGCAAATTGTGGAGTAAGAAAGGCGCTATATTTCCCACAACTAAAAGAGTGCATGGATTAATCAGAGGGTTTGTCGACTGAAGCCTACAGTTATTGAAGGATGTAAAGGAATGGAGTGGGAGGAAGAACGGCAGTTTCAAAAATTGTCTCTCAATATTAATGATTATCATTCTTCAATAACTTGCATTTTACATGCCAAATGCCATCTTTTACTGCCCATACCTATACACTTTAGCGCACGTTCAGTAAAATGTTTGCTGGGCAGTCAGAGCGTACTACTAATTAATCCACTGTATTTATGCAGCCGTTTAATCTAATGGATTCATTAAAATGGGGAACAAAGCATGCGTGCGTAAACAGCAATGAGAAACTAACAGCGTTGGAATGCTCATCTGTTGTGTATGCAGTTGAATGGATCCGAAGCAACGGATTTGGGAATTGCATTGGGCAAGGAAATACTCTGACCATGAGCAATAACAAGCTGGCAGATCCTTTAATTACTTCTCATTCTGATCGGCAAAGCCTCATTATGTACGCTTGATGTATATTTTAACGTGCTCATTCAAATAGCTACTAATTGCGTGCACGCAATTAGCCAATCCAGTTTGGGGTTGCGTCAAATAAAACATTACAAGCGTCCTACATCTTAAAATGATTTAATACGAAATCGGTAATGCGTGCTGCTATGCACAAAGAAAATATCATTGGAAGTATGCCCCAAAGATGCAGACATTTGCAGAAATAATATTGCAACATTCTCGTGACTACATTACCGCAGAACAGTGTGCCTATATCATTGTCTGGACCGTATTAAACGATGCATTGTTTTACAATACACCTACCCTGGGTATGGACACATTGTTATATGCGTATATGCATGCGATTTTCAAAGTAGAACAGTGATGTTGATAAGAGTCTCGTTTTCATATCTCTGTATTTGAAAACGAGGCGCTGTTGGCGCAACTAATCATTTTCTCGAGAGCAGCTGGATGGTTTGACGCAACACAAGGCAGACGTGATCATCTTTCAAGATTCGTTAAAAAATTCAACATTTCGGAGGGGAGAGTGGGCTTGGGTAGTTGGCACCTTCGCGCGCACTGCTAATTCTAGCCGATCCTAACGACCGATCAGGCAAACACGAGTTGCAAAGCGAGAACAATACTGATCTTATTAGCGCACAAAACACACCAGAATGTCATGAATATTAATTTGGCGCCGAGATTCAATAGAAATGGGATTTTCAGTCGAATATATTCACAGAGGTTACAACGCAAGGTCTGCAGGGACGTCTTGCGAATTCGCAAACCGCTTTCGGCCTTTTTCAAGCTCAGCTCAACGATGGAACAAACGCAACCGCAACATCATTTGCATCAAGAACGAGGACAAAATAATAATGACGAAGAAGCCAATACAATGTGTTGTGTAACGGCTTCCACCGTCCAGTAAGAAGCCATTACACTGCGCTCCTCGGGCTGTGCAATGGCTTCAACCGTCCAGTAAGAAGCCATTGCACGTTGCTGCAGTGTAACGGCTTCACAATCAGGCCTCGTGAAACCGCTACATTGTTAAATGAAACGAACGAGCGACAAGATAAAGGCAATAACAAAACCAAATGTTTGTAGAATCCATTGAACATTGCTTTTGTTTCTCAGTCCTGAAGGAACAATCGGCTTCATATTCTGTCCTGTACTCGGACACAAAAAGGCGGACGTTAAACAAAGATGGCCGTGGGAAACTCGAATACAAACATGACCTTCGGGGATTTTATTTAGAACATGAATAGGACGATGTTTCATTGAAATTTCGTGGCTTCAATTGATTCAGTTAGCTTTTGATAACAAAGAAAGTTTTAACAACATTCGCTATCCAATATTATGTAATTGATTTCATTATATGGCTTCTAATACGCTTTCAAAGGAGGCTGGCATTGAATTATTGATTCTGTTTCTATGGCTGGATGAGGAGAAAGCCTGGTGTCTACTTAAAACCGTTCTGCTCATCACAAAGCCGGCCTAAGACCCTCGGCTGTACTTAGTAGGTTTATAAATAGATGAAAAGAAAAAGGAAACACAACTCATTCGGATTACATAAGCCGGCAGCCATTACTCATAGGCCCACGCCCAAACAAAACTGAATTACGTCACTACATTCTCTACCAATTACCTGTCTCTCTAATCAGCCAAGATTCGATCGGGAAAACAATTGCTTACCGTCGACAAATTTTCCGTGCCATGAAACGAAACTGTAAGATAATTAAATCATAAAAAACCCACCTCTCTCTTATAATCCATATTCTACAACTAAATTCTCTCAAAGTAAACAGCAACAGCCTTTTGGTTGCTCATTGAAACTGAAATAAAATACAAAATGAAATAACTACTATTAAAAGCGTTATTGAAAGACTTACAACATAGCTACCGATGCTAAATTATTTATGATGATTTATGTATTTTACACCGCTGTTATTCTACAGGTGTACAAGCTTAGAAAAACAGCATTCACGATTAACAAGCTGAAATGCTATTTTGAAAGTGTAAAATTACGAAAATCATTCACAGCAATTCAATGCAATGTTCCTTTTGTATTATCACTGACATTTCTAAGAGTTAGTGTACAAAATAGATTAAAGAGCTTAAAACATTATACACAAGGACACATTTGTCTAGCGAGCGTAAAGAAAGATGCCAGATTAATTTGTTTCTGCTTAATTGCACTGCCCAATTTCCGCTGTCCGCTGTCTCATGCCACGCGAACCGAGATGACCAACGACTACCGCGCGGTACACAAAACGCGCCGCGTGATACGCATTCTTGATAACCTGAACAAAGATCCTTGTGTACGGCAAAGAAGATTGCGGTTTCAAATTCTTTGAGAGATAAGACACTACAATGCACGTCAAAATCAACGATCAGTTATATAATAGTTGGTTCAAAGATAATTTAGTATTATTCGCAAAATTATGATGCCCTTTGAGTGGACAAGGATTGAGGTGGGCAATATGATTCTTAATGCACAATACTCTTGTCATTTTAAGCCAAAAGATCTTACAAACTTTTGATGAACGATTTGAAAGCATTGAATAGTGTAAGGCAGAGTTGCATTAAGCAAAACAGACGGCATTCAATGTAGCATAGAAAAAAATTTCCTTTATAAATTGAACTTCTGATGAAAGATAATTCAGTTTTGCTCAGGTCTTTGAAGAGAAGGCCAGCGTGGATCGAGGTCCGTTGTAGCTAATACTCACGGGTTTAATGCAAAATAAAGCAATCGATCGAAGCCCCATGCAAAAGCGTGGCACGCAAACAGCGACCGAAACATTCGCAACTTCTAGCTCGGAGAATCAGATGATGAAACTCTCGCCAAAATAGGAGAAGCTCGCAAATGAAAATAGCAACGGACACAGGTAGAAATGAAAAATATAACCAAATCATGGTCCTTAAATTATATATGAACTTCATCATGATATAAACACAAAAAGATACTGTGCGTTATGCTGCTATCAATTTTCCCAGCGCATCTGTAACATGGATATATCTATATATGTATTAGATATTATTACCTAAAATAATCTCATACATATAAATATAATACATAGATTATCGGAGAAGTGCATGAAAATTATACGTGTTAAAACTAGTAGGTATTTTATCTCTCATATATCAGAAGGTTGTCATGCTATAGATACAGGCCAATTGGCTGATAATGGCTGGAAGTTCATTTCACAACTGGGTCTGGGTTAATTGTTAAAAACTTTAAATTGATTAAAAACTAGAAACTCTAAGCGCAGTCTCGGTCATATTTGACATCGAACAGTTTCAAGTGAAATATTATACTATAACATAAAGTAGTATGTTCTAACCAAAAAATGTATAAAGAAGCAAAAAGCATGACCAACACCGTCGTATTTATACACTAACTGCATGATAGTTATTGCAATGATCTGTGAATTGTTTTAAGTGTTAAAAATCGTCATTGCGCATGCCCCCATATTGCAGCAACATCAACGGTAGCAGAAGATTCAGTAAAACCATCGCTGGCACATCATCAAAATTGTCAATAATAAAAATTCATCCATAGCACACATAATGCCTGTCTGTTGTATGTATAAATCATACACTATCGTGTGCGTGTGTGTTGCATACCACCATCACCTTCAATTCACTACTACCACTGCTATCGACTGATGCTCGCATACATAAAAAGCATAGCGAGCCAGTCTACAAATGCCGTTGACCATAGAGCTGTGAATAGCTGCTGACAGACGGCGACTCCTGGGCAGGTACATGCATACTCTGGGTGGTAGTGAATGGTGAGCCTCCTTGTGTAACGGCAGCATCCATGGGTTGGTGTAGCGTCCCTGCAGGGTCATCATGTCGGATGCTGATGAAGTGATGCCTCCCCTCGATTGCATTGCCATGGACGAATAGAAATCGTGCGTGTTGGACGAGCTTGCGTGTCTGGCTTGAGGTGGTGATATCATCGTCTGTCTTGGCAAGCCAGTGATCGGTCCACAGGCATCGTACAGGGTGTAAGCGGCACTTGGATTCATGTTGTACAGAGGGTACATGGGGTCTTGATTGAAAGGCGATGGGTATGGGAACTTGATGGCTGTAGACATTGAGTTCGGATCACCAGTCGTGTAGGGAAAGCCCATTTTGTCCTTCTTCATGATCTGTTTAGCTTTCCTTCGTCGTGGCTTGTATTTATAATTGGGGTGCTGTGAGCTGTGTTCGGCCTGTAGTCTTTTCGCCTCGTCAATGTACGGTTGCTTCTCGCTGTCGGGCAGCCTCTTCCACTCGGCGCCGAGAATCTTGGATATCTCGGAGTTGTGCATTCGAGGGTTGTGTTGAGCCATTTTTCTTCGTCTCTCCCTTGACCAAACCATAAAGGCGTTCATCGGACGTTTCACGTGCTCCTGTTTCGGCTTGTTCTGGTCAGCTCCGGCACCGGTACCAGGTTGATTTGCAGGCACTGCTGCCTGGCTATTATTGACAGCCACTGGGGACGTGGTGGTTTGACCCTCGAGCTTAATGTGTGTCATTTGGCTCATGTTTA
This sequence comes from Sanderia malayensis, assembly GCA_013076295.1. Classification (NCBI taxonomy): domain Eukaryota; kingdom Metazoa; phylum Cnidaria; class Scyphozoa; order Semaeostomeae; family Pelagiidae; genus Sanderia; species Sanderia malayensis. The sequence goes on from RQOL01000953.1 coordinate 20,902, forward strand.
TACTTGATAGCACAAATCTGAAATCGCAAGAAAATACACGGTATTAGTCCTTGCTTTCAAAGGACTCCACGAATCAGTCGTGACAACATCGCCTACAAGAAGACAACCGTATTCACAAGTATTCGTACAATGCTTATTGAAAGTTCCTTTACACGGAGTTCCATGAGATAGCCTAATTTCAATGATATCTTGTTAGGATTACTGTTTTCAATTACCATCCCTCATAATTACAACAGAATTCTATGTCCATCGGTCATTGTAAATCACTTTGGATAACCCTGGCCACAAAAAGCAGTATCCAAACGTTTTGGCTCAGACCCGAGTGAAAACATGGATGGGTTTTAATTCCACGATAGCAACACACAATAAACTGAGCCCGAAATGACTGATGCATGACTGAATCCAAAGGTTCGAAAGTGAGAGAGACACGAAACGAAGGAGGAAAAGAAATAGATAGCGCGCGAATCACGCCCTCACTGAGTCGGAGAATACAGCGTTAAATAAATGTATTCGATGTGACTGCTTGCTAAAACCCGACTATCTATCAGAGTAGAACTCTATCAAAGTTTGCAAACGAATTAGCAAGTGTTGTTCCCGTTGGAATCCTCAAGAATATCGCATAAGCGATCAAGCGTGAAAAAGGAGTGGAATACTTCGCATCTCTCTCCTCTGCATTCCCCTCCGCCAGTTTGCATACGCAAGCTCTGGCTATTACCAGAAGCGAACGACTTGGCTACGGAACTAATTACTCGTAGCTAAAACACTCCTAGCTCCGTACGAGAGATTCCCAAACCACAAGCAGATAAAAAGCCGTGCACAAAATTACTGATATGACAACAAAACATGGCTAAAATGCTCATTGAAATGCGAACAAAACACGACAACGGATAAGCGACAAATAATAAAACAACATCAACTCGGGGCATCAACGCAAAGGGGTGATTAAATAAGCAAGGCAAGCGAAGTCGTCAGAAGAATCGATTAAAACACAAGTTTAGGCTATCCATGCTTGCTTTCTGTCCTTCACAACATCAACTATCTTCGACTATCAGTTGAGCTCCATCGACGAATTCACTCAACTGAATCTTATTGGATAAGTTTCTCTCTCGCATTATAATTGAGAAAATTAAAAAGAACGTCGAAATGTCCCCTGCGATAGCTACTGGGTTTATCGAAATGCTCAGGCAACTGGCAAAAATCAGAATGGTCTTACGATAAATTCGATTCATACACTGAGGTAAGCGCATAAACAAATTTATGGGTCGATGAAATGCTCAAGCGTGTATGGCAACAAAGCTGTACGTTTACGCTTTCCGTCGTTCATCGGCAAAATCATACAGCAAATAAAAATAAATAGCCAATGCATTGAAATAAATAGATACTCACCTGAATACTCTGATGTGATTGTGCTGTGATGTTTTGGTCTTTGAGTGCTCTCTCGTAGTTTGTATAAGATACCAAAAGGTCAATTCTCTCTCCTTCAGATTTCTTCTCAATAACTTTCAATAGCGGCAGGGCGAGCTATTCAAAGTCAATAGGCCGTCCTTCTATTCTAGTTTGACACGTCTTTCTCATCAGACTCGCTGGACTGAACAACGCAAAAAAAAGCGCGCGCACTTGCTCTTACATTCAATTCTGGCCAATCAATCAAAAGCATTTATGCCAACCATCTCTCAGGGGGCTCTTATCTCGTCGCTCCGCTCGCACCCGGTACGGGGGGAACACGTGTAGCTATGTTGTGTTGTGTGTCATTCTTTCATATATTCGATTGGCGGTTCGGTTCAGCGCGGCTCGGCGCGGTGGTCCATAGTCGAAAGAATGACATTGCAATTGCAACCTTCTTTGAAATTAATCAAAATTCTCACATTTTTTCAACTCATCAAACTCCCCCCCCCCAAATTTCCTGTCAGTTCTCATTGCTTCACCTCGATTTTAATGCTCCCCCTTCATGTTAAAGCCTGATATTTTCTCCGCTAAATTCAGTTAAACTTGGGGTGAGGCTTTTCACTGGGTATATACACTTAGGGGGGCACTGTCACGAATTTTGCTATGACATAAACAACTTTTTCGATCGAACAATTACTGATTATAAAATCACTGCCTTCACATTTATCAATACATTTTCGCATGATTTAATACCGACTATTGAGCAATGAAAATAAACCCTCCCTAGCGACCCAAAATTTCTAGAAAACATGTGCCATTCACGAGTTTATACAATAGTCGCTATGGACTAATTTCATTCTTTCTCAGTTAACCGATAAAGCTCAACTCTAAACCGGCCATTTCACGCTTCACCGGGCACAAAAGAACAGAATAATAAGACCCGTACCTTCACAACAGCAAATGAGTCCGCTTTTGTTGCCGATTTTGACAAAAATACACGAATTCATAAACCTCTCAGGCGGGATATCCTACGAAATAAAAAGTAGTAATTCAAATTAAAATTTGTTTGTAGAGAAACCAGTTACAGAGGCATCGGTGTGCAGCTCCCGAAGCAATAATATCTAAATTATATTAAAAATGAGAATAAACTGTGTTCGCTAAATTCAGGATCGCACTTTTAGGCTCACATACTTGCTTGCGATTTTAAGGATCCCAGGGATGCAAACGACAGCCTAAAATTAGCCAGTAATAGCGCCGACCGTGAACTAAACAATTTTATCATGGATTTAAATTGATTGCATTAGTCGAGTGTCTTAAGCGATAAAGGTTCGCATAAGAGAATCCAGTTATACACAGCGTATTGTGTAAATTGTACACGATGGCGGGCAATAAGAGTTTCTGTTTCAATTACTTGTGCCTTAAATTGAATACAAGAATAGACTTAAACATGTCTAAAAACCAACTGATCCACAAAGGTAGATTTCGCTTTTGACAATAAATTCAAAGACCGTAAGCAGTTTCGCATTCAAGCGAAATAAAACGCACGAGATAAACAGGCTAAATAGCTAAATGGGTCTTTATTTCCCAGCCAAAGAAATATATGAATGATATCTTATTTCAATATTCGTATGTGTGTAGAAAAGAAATTGTTCAGGGCATTGTTTCTATCCGTAGAAATAAGCTTCATTGCCATATTGTCTTTGATGACTTACAAAACACTCTCCCTCGTTCAATCATTTGATAGAATGTTTTTCGAAGCGAGTTTGGTGTGCGGGTCGAAGACGAAGCTTTACTCGGCGAAATATAAACAACGGTGTATGGCTAACAACGTATATTACGCATCGATTATATGCAGTAAAGAGCAAAGATACAATTAGGTATTGCTGTGGCTTGACTGGTAAGTGCTAGCAGAACAGACTATCGTCTGGTTTAATTTGATCTCAGGACCTATAGAAAGGGAAACTCAACCGAATTCCACCGAAATATCACGGTTGAATTTTTGTTGATTAAAATTAAAGCGATCGCAATGGTATTGCAAGACCTGCTTTGATGGGAGCACCGCGCGCATAAAAAGGATGCTGATTATGGATAACATGCCTAGACAAGTATCGAAAGATAGCCATCGTCTGGCGGCCTTGAGAAATAATGCAACCGTTCTGCTTTGACTGCGCCATGAAAACACGCAATGCAATAGTCTGATTCACATTCAATGACAAACATGGTTGGCGTGGACAAATATCGCTTACAACAGTCAACAAGTCTACCTACATTATCCGCAATAGTAATAGTCGTAGTGGTAGGGGCAGTGGTATTAATCGTAAAAAAGTGCCGCGCTAATATCGAATATATTACATGGTAATTTCCTGAGCAGCGTTGGGCGTTAGACATGCAACAAACGGGGCTATTTTTGTTTACTCCGAAAACTGGAAAACCCGCATATCTTCATAAGCGATAAACAACTTCGCCAGATAACAAGCCGGCCGACTTTGTGAATATCAGATAGCACACACGCACACAGTATTAAATCACAACAACACTGGAGGTAACCCCCCGATCAGCATCACAAGAGATTTAGGCCAGCGCTTATCATGCGCAACCGAAGCGTTGATAACAAAAGATAACGGCTATATTTGATTCTACTTGTATTTTCTAGCCGAACAACAACGAGCACGAACAGAACAAAACAAATTTGTAAAGAACTGCTTGAGATCGAAGATCACTTTCTCTCCCTCGGGTATCCCATCTTGGCCGGGTGGGCGTTGACAATGCTGGCAACAGCGTGGCGGAATTCAACTCCGTTCAACGTTGGACAATAACCATCCTGCGCGCCTTACTGCGCTTCCAGCAAGCGATCCAATTGCCTATTAGGGAATGGCTCATTCCTAATCCTCACAACAGCATGTGGCTTATCATATCAGCTTCTACGAATGAGTATTTACTCACAACGCCACCCAACATGAAACGGAAGATCCAGCGCTTTCTGGAATTCGCCACCACTCAACTGGAGACGAGGCTGTGATAAATTCAACAACTTTTTCCAAAATTTGACAAGGCGACTCAGTCCTATCGAAAACAACGAGTCATTGCTTCATAATTCCGCTATTCCTTCTCATTTCGAGTAATAATTACAGAACCTCAACATTCCACGATTGAACCGCGAGCGCCAAAATTAACGCAAAGTAACCCCAGAGAGAGCTATAAGGTACCATGACATTTCAGCCCGTTCGCTGGGGAATGGAGAAGCTGATAAGTACTTGCACCATGCGCCCCTCTGGGGGCACATGGCAACCCCTCGGCTGAAAATTAGCACCAGCATAAAGAAAGCGGTGCCTTGTGACAAAACGTTGCAAAAACATTTGACAACTCGCCTCGTTCTTTCGACTCGAGCTCAGCCATACCAACAGGTAATATGTAAAATATTACTCGATATGATGAAACAAAATATCTTCCCCGTAAATAACGAGGCATTTAGAAATTGTTGGCGATAGCTACATATCCACATATCATTTCCAGTCCCGCCTGAATGTATCTGTTTAAATTATTCTTAGCTGAGCTGTAGCATCTGTAAAATATGTTGGCTGGAAAAGCACATGTCAGCTAACACTGAAATAGCTCGACTAAGAAACCTAAGCGCAAATTGCCTGAAAAACAACCGATAAACAGCATCTGTTTGAGTCTTCTCTCGCTGTCAATAAGGCGGGCATCGGTATCGCTGGCGTAAATTTAAGCCTCTGAAGATTTGGCTTAACCATGCAGAAAACTAAATCTGTGTCACAAAACACACAGATGTAGCTTAGCATCAGCGCAAACGGCAGGCTGCCAGACAAGATAGAACTTCTTTAGGAGTGGAGTCTCGAAGGCAATACTACTCAAACGAGGCCAAACAATAATGACGTTTGATAAAACTCTGCCTGGAGACGTAACAATGAATGCTACCAGCATATTGAGCCTTGTAGCACATTCATACGGGACCACAACGATGTCACTATTATTATGAAGCCAGGAAATACTACAAAGCTTGATAATTACTCCATCATAACAAGGCCTGGTCATACTGTCACAATGATGCCAATATCCCTATTGAATTACAAGACTATATCCGTCCTTTGGAACTATACCCGTTCATTGTCTACATGCCAGTCGTGTTTCTTACTCTCCGCTTTGGAATGAGCCTCAAAGTGGAGGCGTGATTAGCGTCAACTTAAAACGGGTCAAGCGTCACGCCCTCAATTCTAACATTGCTCACGCCCCCATAAGAACTTGCCGCGCGAGAGCAGGCTAGATTGCGCGCGGTACAAACTGACTTCCGCACGGGACAATCCGTTTTTCACAACGCATAAAAAGCACGAAATATAAGTAATTAATACCAAAAACGTATCATAGCGGCATTAGCAGCGACTGTTAAATTCATCAGGGATAAATCAAACCGCATTTTCTTGACAATGGCCCCTCTGCACTTGATCAGATTCCTCTCCCATTACGCCCCAACTCCCAATTCTGCCCCCCTGTTCTTCCCTTTAAAACGAAGCATTTCTCGTGCACACAAGGGAGAGCATCTAAGCATAGCCAGCTATTGAGAACCTAAGCTAAACGGGACAGCAAAGAGTAGCTACTAGCCGTTAGGTCATCCCACGTCGTTTGTGAAACTGATGTGCAAACTTCAATTTTAATAAAACTGGTAATTTATAGAACTGTTGGCTTTATTCGCATGTAATCTTAATATCGTCAATAGCATTGATCAATCTCATTCTGGGTGCTTTCAAATCGTGTGCGAGAATAGCCTAATGGTTGAGTCTATAAATATTTAGATTGGGTAAAGGAGGTCGGTTTGTGAAGACCCCTGAGTGTGAGTGGAACATGACAATTTGAACAAGAATGGTGTTGTGCTATAGGATTACTCGTAATGAGACACGGAGTGCTTTAATTGAGAGCCGTATCTCCCCAGTAAACAAGCCAGCAGTTGACAACGCGCTGAAATTAAATATTCATTCAATGTTTCCAAAATAATTCGCAGTGATTCGCGGCTTTTTTTCAATTGCGCGTAATGATAGTGAGTAAATAGAAGGTAGTAGGCAATTCTGTTGTTATGACAAGCGTAGCATTCAGTGATGAGAGCAGAAAGACACTAGACAGTAATACGCGATTCAATAGAAACTGCTTTGAATTAAAACTATTGCGCGCTTTGAATGGCAAAGTCATAGACAAGTATACTTCAGCTAGACGCCGATTCAAATGTCACATTCAGTCAGAGAGTCAGAACAATAACAGATTCCCTGTCACAGGGAGCAGAAAATACTTTATTACGAACTTATCTATTTGGGCTGCGATGCTTGTGTGCGTATCTGATTGTATTAAAACTGGGGTGGGGGTACAATCGGGGTAAAATCCTCGGTAGATTCATTACTGTCAACAACTGTTGGATATTATGGCTCGGACGCTGTCCGGATCGGAGAAATAACGCGGACAGATGACTGTCATGTGAATCGATCTCCTGTGAACGAACTGCTTCTCGCTGTGTGTATGGCGAGCAGGATTACAGCGTATTAGATTGATGTTAAAGCTGTTTAGCCTAACAGTTTTACAATTACATCTGGATAACCAAACTGCCATGCAACAACCGCTGACAGACCACAACTGATCTCCACTCAAAGCATATTAATTAACTTGATAAATCAACGAAAGCTCTTACCACCATATAAACAAAAACCAACAACAAACTATCCATCTGTCTATCTATCTATCCTTCTACGCTGCACGTATCAAAAATAATGCCTTATCACCATAACATTGATCGATAACAGAAAATTGCCTAAATGTGCATTTCCTTCCATTCATCCTGATCTCCTTTAACTCCTGTTCTGTTGGGTGGAAAATGTCCCGACTGTCTCAGATACCCTACCCCCTGTCACAACCGCCCCCCTGTAACCCCCTAATCTGAGCAGATGACGAAGAAGATAAGCATCGTGAAACTTTGCCTTTGGAAACCTGCTTTTCCCCACGGCAACAGGGAGCGAGTATCGAGACCGGCTCTTGTGAAATTTACGATCATTCCCTTTCGACTGTTCTGAAAAGCTCAACTGTCAGCTGATGCATACTACCTCGCTATAGCTTGTATGGGAAAAAGTATTGCTGTGGCAGATTTTTACCGAGCGCGGACAATGAAGCTAATAGGAAACGTAGTCGCCTTGAGCAGGAAGGCCTTGTGGCCAATTGATAAGTTGTTCAGATGTTTGAATAATTAATGGAGTTCTGCGATACGGAGCATGTGATGGGGCTCTGTGAAGCGCGGACCATCTGCTTTGTTGTGGCTTTCGAAGAGAAAGCAGCCACAGCGAGATGAATCAAACAATAACATATGCAGCTGTAATAACAATGGAATGAGGATAGAGTATGATGGCAATGCTTTAATATACGATATGAAACGAAGCTCACACACTCACAACGCATAGAAACGCGATCTAAACGCATGTTGGTTTAAGAGTAACGACCATCTCTCCATGGCCTCATCGTCACTGGCTCTTAGATCATCACCTGCTTAGTAGGACATCAAACTGACGACACATCAGACCTGTAACTGTTTTCATGAATCCAGGAAACTCTGCACATACACATGTAAAAATTCGTGACACTTTACTAAGGTTTTATTAGGCAGAGAAACTTTATCCCTAATGCTCACAAGGGTTACTGCATCCCAGCTTGCTTCGCTCTATTTCGACATCAATTCTAAAGCAGTTCAAATGTTGACCTAGGGCTTAGCAATCAAGAGGCAAAGTAAATATTCCGATAATTATATTCGTATTAAGGCTATTACTTTAAAATTTCGCGCCGGAATCATTAGCATTCGTTTGCGTCAAAGCTATCAAATAAAATTATAGTTGTGCGCAGACACGTTAAGAATCAACACGAAAAAGAGCTCTGTATTACATCTAATGCACAACACACTATCTGGTGTCGTCGGAAGGTAACGGTGCTTTTCTTACATTTTATTGTTGGCAGTAAGTGAATATTTCTGCAAAGCCCAATCGATAGAGGGACGAGATTCGACCCCTGCGGAGGAGGAGAGATATCTTTCGGTTCAGAAACAATGCGGAGAACTGCGCATTGCGCAATATTGTTTTATAAGCAGATTTCCTGATGGAAAAAGCAATTGTAATGCTGAGGCCAAAAATAGCTCAATGTTTACGTTAACGCACGGCAGTATTGGATCATAGCGGTATTGCTGTTCACATAGGGTAATGCGCGCGGCTAACGGTAAACAGCGAAATATCTGTTTAGTCAATTCGCATTCAAAATACAACTGTACACTCTGTAAACAAACGCTCGCCTCTCCAAGGATTTGTTTATACGAGCGTGAATGAGAAGGACACGTAGCCATGGTAACCGATTGGGTTCGAAATAATCCCCAGTAATAACATTATTCATTCGCGTAATCGAATTTGGTGGCGGGTGAAAGTGACCATTTTTGATTTCATTCAAAGCGAATCGGATGAGCAACACGTGCAGACTAGAAAACAGCGCACGTTTTATGCAGGCATTGTCTTTTCTCGGTACACTCTTGTGTTGATTTCAAGCGAATTAATAGGCAACTTGAAATGAAGGGCCTTTTCGTGTCCGGAGCCAATTTAGTTAATGCACGCACCCATAATGGCGGCTTTTAGCATAATGGCTGTTCTTGTATCAGCGTAAAACTCTTACAAAAGTATATCCCAGTTCTTGGATGGAAAGGGGGGGAATGGTGTGTCCTGAAATTGCGCTGTATGTATTGTCAGAGGTGTAACTTCTCTGAAGATTAGTGCAACTGTTACAGGCTGCAGTAAAGAAACACTTTTCAATACATCGATCTTAGGAGAGGTTGTTTGAAGATTGTCCGTGTGAACAGAGGGCAGTGAACTATTTGTTAGATTATTGATAATGAGAGTACAATATAATCTTATTGAGGTTTAACGGGATGGACAACTGCCCTTATAGCTGCAGAATAATACGCAATACATGTGACAATGGTTATTTTGAAAGCAGGCCTGAGTTCAATACAATACGATCCAAGTAGACGAAACAGGACTCATGGTAATTAATAATCTAGCTGCAAATCTTTGTCTGAATCGTAAACAGAAGCTGAGTCAATAATTATATATAAACTACCATCACAGTTGAAGTTCCCAGGCTAAGTATAGAGCCTGCATACATAGATGCAAGCAAAAAAAGAATACAGTACGTCATTGGAGAGAATACAGCTTGTAGGAGGAGACTTGAAACGAGATTCGGAAACTGTTCAATGCTGTGAGCTGATTGGATAAAGCAAAATAATTGCTGCTCTTTCTTTAGTTTTGTTAATCAGAAAGAAACATACGGGTGGGCTGGTTGATAGACTAGTTCGCAGTCACTTTCTATAGAAAATACAACAAACACAATATGGGATTGGGAATCCGTACCATATCGTATCGTTGTATACAAAGTTGAAACACTCTGTCTACAACGATATTGATGCAAAACCCTAGATCAAAGTGTGGAATAGATATTGTTGTGTGCAGAAACGCAAGCGTAAATACAGAGAACAACCAAACATCAAGTCAGCGCGCTTATGAAATCTATGCATTAATAATGACGTCGATTATGGTGACTTCCAAGGGTAATTGAAAACCAAGCTGAAGCTCACAAAACACAACAGCGTTGTTCCTAGCTATGGCCGATCGACACAATACAACGGTGGGAAAATCCTAGTTCCCATGCCACACACTATACTGTTCATTCTGTGTACATGCATATTTATAAACAGGCGCATATAAAGCGTTATCCATCACTAAATAGATTGCTTTGTATTACCATAGACATTAGATAGGAACAATGGAGTTGAACGAGTCCATGTCTTATCTTCGGCTAAGACCGTTGATATTTCGACATTATAACATTATCCAACCGAAAATGTCAAGATATGCTCTCGACCATTTCACGTTATCTGTCGCCTAAAAACCAGCTTAACGATTCAAAAGATAAACCCAACTACTTGATTTGCCTTAGTTGTTAGAGAGCTCGTGCGATCACTTTATTATTCTCGTAGAAGTCAGCGAGAGATGAGAGAACACCGACCATTAAATATTAAAGATTTATCTGATCTGAAGCAAAAACTCCCTACCATATCCTGCCGTCTCTTAATGCAATTATCGTTGAAATTGCCTGCCTTTTCTCGTCTTGTTATTCCTTATTTCATTAGGGAGCAATGAAGTTCACGAGCGAAAATAGATATTTCTATGAAATTGGATCTGACGAATTGCTGTTTTTGATTGAAATACGGGTCATGAAATTAATATAGAAACTTCATTTTCATTCGAAAGTTTATCTACGAACCATCGCTTCGTTTTCCTTCGCTTCGTTTTCGGCTAATTTTCATTGAATTACGCTAGATTGGCAATCATCGGAAAGCGTACGGCATATTGAAAAATACACAACAAAGACTGTGTACACAATATTATTAATTGAAATAGTTGAAACTCTGAATAGTCCATGTAATTTATCTCGTCCACACAACGAAGGATCCTTTGTAGATAATAAACATATAAGACTACACGTTTTTTTTTTTATAAGAAACCGGTTTATAAGAAACCTAGATCTAGACGCCCTAAAATTTAAGAAACTTTTAGAACTACAAGGAAATATTTAAGAAACATTAGAAATTTCGGAAACATGTTTTTCCTTTACGAATTCAACAAATATCAACTACAGTAAGTGTGTTTTATCTACTAAACATAACATTGTCGACTCCACATGACGATTTTTCGCATTGACGATTTTTCTATGTTATGATACTAACATTCATGTTTTTTTCTTCCTTTTCACTGCAACTTTTTTCATTAAATTAAGAAACTTTTAAGAAACTTTTAGAACTAAAATGTGGCTAAAAATTAAGAAACTTTTACTACTAGGCCTTGAGCCAGGTTTCTTATAAAAAAAAAAACGTGTAGCTTATGAACCCAAAACCTCAACGCAAACAAAGCACAGACGAAATTCCTGATGCACAAAAACAGATAGGAATATACAGTCAACTCTGTCTAATTCGAGCACCCCAGGGAAGTGTGAAAATGTTCGAATTACAAAAAGTTTGAGTTATAGAGGTTTGTTTTATAAGAATTGGTTCATTAGCGATCCTTGAAGGGACGGGAAATTTCGTTCGAATTAGATAGAGTTCGAATTACGCGAGTTCGAACAATGCAGATTTGACTGTATAAGCTTTGGTACAAATACTAAAACTTGAGTTCAAACGTATGAAAGTGCTCGAGTCGTGTGCAAACCAATCGGAGCCCAGAATCTCTGCACATAGGCTTATCAATAGCTTCAATAGCTGAATCCCTGCCAATGCACATACGTATTGGTATATAAGATATTGCGAGACATGGAATAATCTATGCCTCTCTTATAATCTATATCTATCTCTCTCTTTTCTTAATAGAATAATTTAATCTACCCCCGAGTGACACGAGGTAAAGCATGAGCGATGCTCTCCAAGACACACGTTCCGTATATTAATTACATTTGTCTGCAACGAGGGCGATATCAGATACACGCAAATACCAAAGCAATGACACCTTAATTTAATCAATGCTCGTGACATTACATTCAAGTGGATGAGCAATGCACAAGAACGCATTATCATTGATAGTAATAGCGTTGTATATATGCATGTATACAGCGCTGGAAGCAATAGCTTTAATGCTTACACGTATGCATATGATTGGTATCAAATACATATTGCTGTTCATTGTGTGAAATCTTGTTGGCTACAATCGACTATGATGAAATTACAAAATAACATAGCTCCCTCGGCAAAGCTCTAATAAGAGTGTCTAGACCACGGCCTTCCATGTATTAATCCAAGCTCACGACAATATAATATTGTAATCCGAATTACATCAATTATTCTCACTACCATTGGCTACTATTAATTCAATTGAACACCCCTTTTGCCGTAATTTCCGCCTTATACTGCCCAATTTGAGTCCCTCTACTTTGAGCTTCTTCCACCGTTTAGTCAATACTCCATAACAAAAACAGACGTTTAACAGATCAAGCTCACACAGAAACATACGTCACTTGTTCCCAGATCTCCCAAGCAAAAGCAAGCAGCCATGCACAGTGTTAATAGTGTAAAGGATTAGTGATAGTTGTGCACTACAAACCCCACATCATGCTATTTAACACGTCCTCCCCCTTTTATGTATTCTACTACAGCTCACGCCCAAAACGCAAGGGTAAAAGAAGAGAAATTCGTTCCAAATGTTCCAAATCCAAATGTTTCAAATATTGCAAAAAAACACTTTCTAATGAGAAAATGCGCATACACCTCACTCAACCTCAAGAGGTTTTATCTTGTTTTCTGAGCAATTTATCTTTATATCTAGACCAAAATCTGCGTCAATATAATTAACAAAAATGATTTCCTAACCCGAATAAGATCTCATTCTCTTTCTATCTAGTGTCGACCTTAATTCAATCAATATTTCTTATAGTTTTAAAAGCGACAATTTTCTAGTAATTGCCCTTGGCTTCGTAGCATCTTTTCGATATTGAAATTGAGCACGCGATATTTTACCTGCGCATGTAACGAGGGACAAATTGGTTAATGATATACCAAACAAACAGGCCTAACTAATTGTGATTCCGTTTCTAAACATAGAACAGTCCTCGAGGGTAAATGTGACATAAATAGCCCGTTGTACAATGACCTGACAGGAAGTCTGTGTTGGCACAATCCCAACTAGACCATAAATATTTCCGAACTGAAAAATTCCCCAACTCCTTGCACTATTATTATAGACATGCTTCAGCAATTTACAACCCATTGAGCGTGTTCTAAACTCTTTCAAATCTGATGCTGGTCCCACTCCTTCGGTTAATGACACGAGGGGCGTTGAGCAACGAGACACAGCTTCAAGAAGTCCGGGTTAAGTCAATTCCTACCTTATCTGTGACAGTCAATAAAGCAAAAAGACAAGTGCTAACTGTACAAAATAATAAAGTCTAACTAACCTCGGCATTTTCATTCATGGCCTATTTTTGGCCCTCTTGGACGGCAGCCATAATGCTTGACCATGCGGACCACTGATAATGCAAGCGAGGTTCCGGCAAAAGCGCTACCAGGAAAAAAGTAACAAAACAAAACGAAAGGACAGGGAAAATCACTGGGATTAGGGAGGGCAGGGAGGGGGCAAGGAGGAGGCAATGCAAAAACAGTTACCCTTTAAGCGTATTGTGCTGATTATCGAAGAAATAAAAGGACCTGGGGAAGAGACCACAGTGAATTACAATCTGACGTCATTATAAGAATGTCAGTTCTGCGGACATTGTTTTAACTCCGCCTTGAGTATACACTATTGTCCGTGTAATTAAAAGCCAGTGAACTCTAGTAAAGAGAATCGTAGCACATCTTTATCCAAGCATTGAAAACAAAACCACTGAATTATTTTTTGAGATATAGTTGGCATAGACATTGAGAAATTGAAAAGCCGATCCGATTGTAAAAGTTATCAACAAAAGAACAGAAAAAGAGGAAGGCTTCCTGCTCTGGGCTTCCTTGAGCTTGGAGACGCTTTAAAACAAAGATCTGCTTTGAAAACAGATCTCCGTAAAGAAAAGGGTTTCTCGGGTATCAATACCAAAAGTCGATTTGCAGGCCAATTTCCACGCTCCACGCAAACATCGGGCCAATAAAATCGCATATAAATGCACATCACACACCATGTGTTCCGACTGAACAGAAAACCATAATTAATGTACTTACTTAGCCCCGAAAACAATCCCCGAACGATATTGCCTGATCGGGCGGGTGGCAGAGCGAGAAATTATTCATTAACCTGACATTATTTAGGGCTTAAAAATAAATCGCATTTATTTTTCATTGATTTACGTAAAACCCTTTTAAGAACCGTCAAAGGAATCAGGGTTGCTTATCAGAAGAGCAGATTATAATCAGCGGAAACAACAGAAAACTACGTCTGTCTACGTCGTCAGCAAGGCATGGACAAAATTGCCTGCCGTTCCAACTCTCTTCCAACTTGAAGCTCCACTGATAGCAATGCTATTTAATACGCACGTGTTTATAAGAATATGTAGTCTATAAGAATATCAAGGCTGGAAATCTCTGAAACTTAAGAATAACGTGTAAATAAGGATAGACTCAAGCGTCAACAGGAGAAAGGTGCATGTATGCGTGTATAATATATTTTATTTGCATGATACATCTATCACCTCCAACAAGATGAAGAAGAAGTCTTAAATCCCTAATCAACCTCATTGTCTCTTGCTGATTATAGTGCTTAGGCTAGTGCACAGCGATTCGAATACGTACAATGAAAAGCGGCGCATTACAGGAAGATAAAAACTAAATGACACAAATCGTACAAGATTGGAACGAAAAAGCAGGTTACAGAAATGATCAATGATAATTCAAAGTGCCAAGTCCCCTGCAGGCATTGCAGGATGCATATCTTGTAAACGCATTTGGTTAATTAATCCGGGTGTCCGTGATATAATCCGAGCCTTCGTCGTCAAAAGCACATGCGGCTAATCGCCATGCGTTGCCAGAGCCTCGATTTCAAGGCGAGGGTTCTAATCAAAACGTCTTGTGAAAACGTGTAGCATTTTGTTCTGCCGGGGTTTAATCCAAGGAAACAACCCATGACAATAAACTGCAAATCGACCTTACCAGAGCCTCGATTTCAAGGCGAGGGATCTTATCAAAACGTCTTGTGAAGACGCGTATCATTCTGTTCTGCCGGGGTTTAATCCAAGGAAACGACCCATGACAATAAACTGCGAATCGACCCGCTAATAGCCGTAAACGAGTGTTCAAACACGCGCTGGTCAAAATTCTGATTAATATTATAACGGTCATGTGAAAGAACGTTGTTCTACTTTCAATTTCAATTGTTGTTGACATTTGGTTGTAACAGGATTGTAACCAGCTACAATTATTTCTCGATCAGTTAAAGAATAATAGTCAAGGAAAGGTGTCTTAGAAATCCGAATTCTATTTTCTTCAGAAATCAGATTTAATACTCAAAAGTATAAATATCTCAGATTATAGCCGATGTGTATTGAAATTCTTTCTATGCTGCATTGTGTCACATTCAAATGTGCTCAAAATAAAAGCCACTGCCATACTTCGCATAGTTTCATTTCAAGCGACAGTTATGACAGGGGTGCGAGGGAGAAGTTACATGGGGGTAAGCAATAACCAGTGTAATTACTTCACATTGATTGACTTACTGGTGTGCATAGTAAAACATCGATTTTACTGTACACACCAGTATTTCGCTATTCAGAGAATTCATGGATTTTCCATCAAGACCAAAGCATTCTCCTGGTCTTTGATCTAAACGTCGTTCAGTTTCACTGAGTCAGCATAGTCTGAAAAGACGACTCGCAACTGATGAAATTGGTATGGAATTTCGCTTAGTTGTTCGAAAAAAAGATTGTGAAGAAAACAACATCTGGTACTGATAGTTGCCCGGCAACGAGACAATAGGCGCGACAAACGTTCTCGTAAATCTAAAGGAGAACAACACAATGCCATATCGAAAATATATTAGATTTGTTATAAGAAATATCAATATATTGCTAGTGACCGCGATAAGCTACGCTGGGGAAATGTCGTAATTAAGTATGGAACATGAATACCATATCAGGAGGAAATAGTTTAGAGCATGTCACTTTGGTAAGGATGATCGAGGCTCTGGGGAGACTCAAACCGAGGCTAGGCAAGATTCAATTTTGAGAGTTTTATAAATCGCCACTCTTATCAATGAATCTTTAGTCTGTGGGGGTGCATAGACACGTGGTTAACGAAGAGATAGTGGATAATTAGAGGAAAAGCAAAGTTGTATACTGCCATGTCAGCATGACACACGTTAGTCATTCCATTATTTTTAACAACTGCCCGCGTCCTTTAATTATAAATAAATAATGACAATAGTGAAAGAAGAGAGAGGTATCTTGAGTGCGTCGGAAGAGGGAGCTTCCTCGCGGATTTCAAGATATGAAGTGGCGGAGACCTTACATCCCATCCAGCTGGCCTAGTATAAAAGAAGAAAATGTGTTTATAAGAGCAAAATTTCGAGAACTACGACGTTTCTTTCACTTGACAATCACCGAACGGATAAATAAAAACAAACGCACAGCACAGACAAACATTAACAAAGCCAGCCTCTCTTTCAAAACGCGTCTGTGGTTTATCAACCGCAAAGTAGTGGTGGAAAGCACAACTTATAGCATCGATTACACCACAATTGGGATATAATCATGCTTGGTTTGCATAGCAAAGTACGTTAAACAAATTGTGATTTTCAAAGAGCAATAGAAAAGTCCTACAACGAAAGATACAGCTAATAATTTGTGCGCACAATGCATCGCTGAATGGACGTACTTATAAGTGTAGCAAGAATATTGAAGGGGATTAAAAGCCGCACTAGAATAGGCATAGAATAAGAGAGCGATGAACACAAAACATCAAGTCCAATTTCTATTTTGCTCGCAAATTAAGAATTTTAGCGGGCTCTTTCATGGCGAATAAAGAGCTAGAGATATTTTGAATGGAGATTAGCAGCAGTTTATCTCTTGCTACGCCCCCACATTGTGCGCAAAACAAAAAGGAGATAAGCCAAGATTCGTATCATTACGTCTGTCACCAGGTGTGCATTGAAGAATTTTCATCGCAAAAAAACAAGAGTATATACGAATGTCTCGAAGCCTTTTAGGGCTTCCAATCTCACCCACCCACATGTAAAACTACAGCTACAACCAATGGGGAGTTAGTGCTGCCCCCATTTGATCGTGTGATGAGTGATCGTAATCACAATCAAAGCAATCATAATCACAATCAACAAGGTTTCATGACAATCGCATGCGCAATGAGCACGTGAGGAATAATTAGAGTAAAATTCGCCAATTATCATCATCATCATCACCATCACTATCATCATCATCACTGGAACCCTGGTATATTTAAATACCTGGACCATGCTACATAGCTCATTATGGCTGCACACCCAATAGCATCACAACAACAACTAGAATTAATCGACTTTTCTCAGTTAATTCTGTTCCACGACTTTAACTGAAAGTGCCCAGCTATACATATGGAATTTTAAGAAGATATCCATCATAATGACTCCACACAGTTCAGAAACAGTTATTTTGATTCTCCGAGTCGACACACACCGATAGGACTAATCTCGCATTAGATTAAATCCCCTACAAGTTCATTTGTAATCGGTATGCGACTTACTTGGATTACAGTGCATTCATCTATCAAGCTGACCTCGCTATGGATTTGCGCGACACTATAACGCTCAGTTAAGAAGCCTTCGCTTCACGCTTTTAGCTTCACGCTTTTAACTTCACGATTCGTTAAGCCTAGCTGTTACCTCTAACCTGTGGAAGCTTGGCGTGGCAAAATAGCGCACGCTGCCAAGACAGTGTAATTCAGCGGGCAATTTCAACAATGCTGCACGCACGTATGCATGTTCCGCTGTCAAAATGCGAAGGGATGCTTCGCAGCGGCAACAGCCATTTGTGGTCATTTGTACATAAGATCTGGCAAGGGAGATACTGCACTATTTCATTACAGAACAGTGCACGTTGTAACACAAACTCACTTCAACTCTTGCCGCTTATTGTAACCAGTGACGGCGAGAAGGGAAATGGTATACTGCAGTCTTCAGGCTCTGAAATATAAACAGAACATCTTAGAATGTATGAATGAAAATCAAAAACCAAGCGTAAATTGAAATATCCCAACGAATCTATATGTGGCGGAATACAGACAAAGCAGTGTAGCCCCACTTCGAACCCAATACAGTAAACTCCCCATTTAACAAACCCATCCCGTCCCGAGTGGGGTTGAGAGAATTTTTCCTCACACCAGGAAGTCATCCATCTCGGGGTATATAAACTGTACTGTGAGCAGCAGCTCAAGATACGAGATATTCAGTTCGTAAAAGAAAGACGCTCGGATTCCTGAAAACGAAGCCGGGCCTCGTTTCCAGCGTTATCTATTTTCAGAGAAATAACAGTTACCTGTGCAAAATAAAGATATACAGGTGCAGCACCGCATGCTAAGCCAGTTATCTTAAAACAAAGAATATCCGGCTATGGCGGCTGATGTTCGGATGCGCATTGTGTCACAGGCCATCCGCGCCAGTGATTATGCATGGTTGACATTAAATAAACGATGCTGGACGTAAGCCAAACGTACTTATTTATGAAAAACAATACATATACAACATATAGCAAGTGGAGCGACGCGCTACGCTTAAACAGCCACATAACCATGTCTGATAATATGCACGAAATACTATACATATGATTGCACTTAATTACACAACTATTTGTTATATTTGCCGCGCGAATAGGACGGCTCCTCCTCAGGTTTACTGTCATTGCTCCTTCCTATGCATCGATTCCTGAGAACATCAAGCGATACTTCTCGATGTCAGCTCAATTAGCTAATCCCTTTTATTGTTGAACTCGATAATTACTGTAGGGTTCAAAGATACTCATTAACCCAATGGAGATTATTGTCAAAGTCGAATCGCACTGTGCAGCAATATTAATCGTTTAAAGGAATGATGAACTTATCGCCAAACGGAGAAGTGTACGATATTCCAACTTCCTTATAGATTCCGTCCGGTATGCCAACATCCGCAAGAAACATACGGCCACTTTTTGATGACCCAATCTGGAGGAAAAGCATAATTAGTCATATTCAAAACATTCTAATAAGCCGGGATACACACTCCATATCGGTGCAAAATATCACTGACACGTTTTATAGATGGCCCTTTTGACCATTATGCTAAGTATTTTTAGTAGAGGCTATTAATGTGAAGAAGTTGGGTGAAAACGTGCAATTTGACATCGCTGCAGAAACTGCACACTTAGCCGGCAGTGGTATTAGACCTTCACCCCATGTCCCGGTACTAATATACCTATTGTAATATGCACATAACATCATGATAGGTATAATGACCCCAATATGTCTATTCTCTCTCTCTATATTGACCTTGTCAGCTGCACCACTTGGTAGCGAAGTAAGCCGGGCATAAATATGAATGCTTTTCTGCTATATACTTACCAGTGGTAATGCCAATGCAATGGACCATTTGATAACAATATCAACTAGAAAATGCAACGGATAGCAGACATGGTTAGGCGAAAATAGGAGGATGGGCTTATAATTAAATCACTCACACAAACAGGACATGCATTATTATGCAATAAAACGGCACTACACGTACACCTGATGCCTAGGGCTACGAAACTTTGATAAAATTATTTGCCATAAAAGCCAATTGATGCTTTGATAATCTCTAAGCATCATATCAACTTACCTTGTCTGGGAGACCGAATGCAGGGATCTAGGGCGAGTACTGGCGCTTTTTTATGGTTGGCCCACTCTATCACCCACGGTAGCCAATCGTTGTGCACTTCGCTGTTATCGTGATTGGTTAACGCGTCGATCACCATGTCAACGGGCTGTGTGGGCAGGTCTGAAAAAACAAAACGAAAGCCATAGGTTATAATAGTCGCTTAAAATGTAGAGATTGTAAAAGCCATTTTCTTGCCTTTCAATCCACACAAGGCACTTTCATTATCTCTACTATTACTACAAGTACGCCCCCCCACAGCCTGGAAGAAGCACTGTTTACACTACACAAGCTAACCCGGGGCGAACCCACCTCTGTTTTAGGGTCAGTTTAAAGTGGGTCGACCCCGGGGAGAACCGGGTTAGTTGTGTTTACGCTACAAAAATCTAACCCGGGTTAAACTAACTCGGGTTCGCCCCGGGTTAGTTTGTGTGGTGTAAACAGGACTAGAGAGAGGACAAAGTAGGAACAAAAGCAAGGACAATAAAATGACCTATAGTTGATATGCACACTGTTTGCTATATACTTTTTTGCATAGGTATAGTATTTCAACTAATTTAAAATGCATTCCCACGCTTTTCTAAGACGGTTAATTATTTATTCAGCTCTGTGTTCGAATTTCTTAGGCCTTTGCGAGCCTTTTGCAAATGCTCTTTGAACTAACGGGAATTGATTTGAGCTAGGTGATAGAATTTGACAAATGGGTTTGATTCTATGCCTTTTTATAACTCCAAGATTAGCTTTGAAAACGCAAACAGTCCTGTGTACAAAAGCAACAAAGACATGACAAGCCTAGTCGACTATTTTTATTGCGCTGTACAAAATTTCGTGAAGAAAGGATGAAATGGTATTCATGGATCTTATCAGAAACCTTTTACGCTTTGCTTGTCTCCACGCACAAAGGCCAGCCAGACAAATACCACATCCAATAGAGAAATTCAATAAACTTTTAAGTAACGAGGATTTTGTTGAAGTCAAATATCAAATTACGCCCTATTTTTGTTTACAGCCTAATTATTGTCAATTAAGAATGATTACATGTTTTCTTGTTGGCATATTTAGCCCGATTCATTAATTAGTTGTTTAAGCGTCGCCAAAAACGAGCTTTCAACTTTTAACGAATTGCAATGCCTCTCCAATACTGCACAAGTAAAAATAGATGTTCAACTTCCAAGGTGATTGCAAAACAACGCTGAGAATTTCGCATTTATTCGCTTTAGCGTGCATGCTAGCAGCGCATAAGTCAGTGTCAAATTAGAGCATGTTTTTAGCGTCCGCGTTGAAAGAATCCGCGCGGTAAGGCAGGTTTACCGCGCGTCAATACATTAAAGCGCGCGGTGAACTAATACTTCTGCATTGTCTAATAAATTAAGCACATGTTAGATAGACTATGAATTGGTAGCAACACATGCTAGATAAACTATGAATTGGTAGCAACACATGCTAGATATACAATGGATTGGTAGCACTATTGGTTATATATATCATGGGTTGGTAGCACCACAGCTTAGATATATTATGGATTGGTAGCACTACAGGTTAGTTATACTATGAGTTGGTAGCACGCTACAGGATCTTGGCCTGTGAACTCTTATTGAAATGAATATAGTTGTGCGGTGAGGTCAATAAAGCATGTTGCCGTTACCTTAGGCATCTGCTCGACCATATTATTGGTATGCTACCAATTAGCCGTTGGATTAAAACCTAGTCTGTAATTCGCGGGAACAAAAACAGACTTTTGTCCTCTTTTCACATCACATTTAAAGATTAATGCTTTCCAGCAGTGCAAATTGCACAGGCAGCATAGGATTTTTCAAAACTTATTGTAAGCAGGCTTTGGCAAATGCAGAGATAAGATCAGATGAATGCAGAAAGGGTCACTTCAGCTGCTCGCCAAGAGACGCGGTGCCCTTTCAACTATAAATGCTTTTATCAAAGATTATAGGTCAGCTGTTGTCCTATGACCTTATTGCCAAGAAACGTGGCAATATAAATCCAAGTCTTGTGACCTCAGGATTAGCGCGATGCAATGGAAAACTAACCAGGACAAAACCCATTAATCCAAAAACAGTTACTATGTATTATGATGTTCGTTTAAAAGCTATGAAACTCATAATTGAAACATGCCCTACTCGTGAATATATCTCTTGCTTACTTTTCAGTCGCTTCTTGTTTACTTTGAATCCCCATTCTATTGAATAATATTACGGGGGTACAGTGAGAAAGATTACCATCAAGCTGGTTTTAAAAACACGGCCCGGGGGTTGGGTAATTTTACGGATCGATCAAATCTATGTGACGTTCTGATTAAGAATAACCTGAACCAACCTGTAGGCTGTCTTAGCAATTTTCCGCTGGTCTTCAAGAACACTTCGAGCTGTGAGTCGAGCAAGACTGAATGTTCAGGAACAAATAGTATCACTTGTACCTAACGGAAAGAGATAATGAAATACAGTGGAATCTCGCTATAACGAACTCTGTAGGGACCGAGAAAATAGTTCGCAATAGCGGGAGTTCGTTATACAGAAGGGACATTTTCTTATGAAGAACTATTTCCCAGAATCCAAGGGACCGGAGTTTTAGTTCGTAATAGCGGGAAGTTCGTTATAAACGGGGTTCGTTATAGCGGAATTCCACTGTATTCATTTGCATTTGCGCCCTCTTTTGTGAGCAAAGGGGGAGCAAATGCGACCTATGTGTGAACTTAAGGACGAAACAGAAAACTGTGTGTGACCTAAAGGCTATAATAGGAACCTAAATGTAAACTGAATGACATAACAGAAGCCCATGGGTGACCAAAAGGACACAAAAAGGGCCTAAGTGCGACCTAGAGAACGTAACAGAGACCAATGTGTAACTAAGAGAATAAAACACATGCCAATGTGTGCTCTAAAGTACGTACCAAGGACATATGTGTGATCTAACGAGCATAACAGAAACAAATATGTGATCTAAAGTATATAACAAAGACCCATGTGTGGCATAAAAGACATAACAAAGACCTTTAATAGATAACCTAATGTTACACGTGTTTGCCCTACCGTGTGGTTTGCTAAATGTCTTGCTGCTGATATTGCTTGTAAGCCTCCTAAATGTGGACCAGCAAGGATGACAATGGTGGGCGCTTGGTGTGCGTTCTTGGGACAAATCCGTCTCTCTCCCCCTACAAAGGAAATGGCACATGATGAATAGATTCGTGTCATGTGCAGCAGATCAACGAAGCACAAGATAACCACAACATGTCCATCCCAAATACTAACAGAGGTACAAACAGTAGCAGAGATTTTATAATGAATAAGTAACAGTTAATAAGCAGGATTTTTACCGACTAGCTGTAAAGCCATCTGACACGTGCAAATTCCAACGTTCTCCACTCTTTGCTCTATGCTGAGACCGGTTTTTTCTAGATTAAGAAGGCATTGGCAGTCAGTGCCAGACACACAGAGCAATTACATCTATCATGACACAATGTAAACAATCGAAGGTTTAACTAAAGCATAACGGTTGGAGACAAAAGCAAGCTATTCACAAAAGAATGCTTCACTTGCGAATTCATTTGTTACGACTGATGTAATAGATGCTTTTTTATATTTTGATGTTGCGAAATTGCCTTGTGATTAACTCACGCACTTGTGACTCACAAGCGCGTGATACTTCTATGAAATGATACATATATAATACAATTGTGACCATTATATATTGTATACATAGTATACATTATTTGCGAATTCTTAAAAGAGTGGAAAAATGCTGGCAATAGAGTGGAAAAATGCTGACTGAATAGACGAGCAGAGATGAAACATGAGTGATAAATGCAACTTTGATGTTTTCAAAGGTTGTAGCTTGCTCAGTTTTATGTAAAGGTCTAGCTGATCAGTAACGCGTAAGGACGGGACACAAACAGATAAGCGGTTGCATAGAATAATTGCCAACAGTGGAGTTTGGGGTCTATCACGTCGGATATCTGTTTTCAATGCGTCATTATGACGTTCTCACACGTCACAAAACACAGACCTGGCTTCAGTGATGAGCCTGGCAAACATATTCAACATACATAGCATGGAAGTGTATAGACGCGAGACGCACAGGAACTCTATACTTGTCCTTAATCTAATCAGAATGCGTGGTTTTCTAACCAGATTATGCATGAGGTAAGATGGAGGTCTGGATAATGCAATTAAGGTTGAATAGTGACCCGGTAATTAATTGTCTCAAAAAGTGGTCCAGATCCACTGGAGATAGAGCAAAGTGAATTCTCTGTAAGTGGATTTCCTGAGTAACCGTACCTGCGTTATGTGAAAGCAACTGTTGGTTGGTTAAGTGTGTGAATATCATGAAAGTGTATAAGCTATTAGCAATTGTAGAGCAAGTTTGTAATGTCCACATATCAGCACCTGCGCATTAACAAGATTGGCCGAATTGAGCAATTAGAATCGCCAGGGCCGGTGAAACAGGTGAAATGATAAAGATGTTTATTATTTAAACCGCAAACGATCAAAGAGCAAATGTTTCTGATGTCCTTTTCGCAATTGAAAGAAAGTCGCCAAAATGAAATGATTAATTATCAGAAGACGGATTTCACGAAAGCTTATGTGATAAAAAATGTTGACGTTGGTAATTTTATTCCTAGTGATCGACACGTTGTTCCCTAAGTCCGATTAAAGCATTTGAAATCTAAACTCCTTAGCTAGTCCTAGTTTTATCCGATCACACAGCAAACTCAAAGTAAAGCAGGAAAACTTAAATTTGCACTGGTACATCATGCTACACAAAGCCTTAAGACGCAAAAAACAGTGCCTGCGGCAAAAGCCTCGCTCTGAACTTTTCGCAAACGAGACTCATGGAAAATTTATGGGGTCAAACAATGCGAGAGCAATACGTGTCAAAAGTCGAAGCAACACTCACCAGCCTGCGTGAAAAGTCTTTTGCGCAATTCTGAAGATATAGCAGGAACAATAAAGCCAGTATCTGTCGTATATTCTTTACCAGTATGCTCCAATGGTACTTGTACTGTGGTAAATAACATAGGCATATATAAGAGACAAGCCATTCAAATATTGCAATGACTAACGCTACTACTTCTGCAGTTACGACTTCCATGACCATTACTTCCTATTGCTACATCTATAAAATACCACCACTATTACAATTATGCTATGCAACTGCTATGCTATTACTACATCCAATATGCTGTTACTATATCTACAAATTACTATCATGCATCGTCATGGAAGATTTAAAACGTTCTTACTTCGTCTCATTGATACTGGTTCACTTTCTAGGATATTTTCATTCCCCTTATAGGTCCTTATCACTGGCTTCCGAGAACCAACAGATATGCTCTCCTTCAAAAAAAACGACATTGATTCGTTAAAAAAATGGATGCTTCATGACAATGCAATATACTTGAAAGCAACTGAGTGTCTAACAAATCTATATATTCAAATGGCGTTTAGGTACCTTTAACTGTTCAAAAACTGTTGTCTTGTCAAACAAGGCAAGGTTCTTCTGCAAAAAAGGACAATAATGCATTTAAGATAAAAAAGAAAACCGATAAAACTTGCAAATAGTTGTATTAGTCCTACAAAGGTATATAGCGACAGCAATACCAATAATTGCAATACCAATACAGCTATGAACATCGTTTTGGAAGATATTACTACAGATATTAATGTGCGAAATTCTCAATTTATTTATTGATAGTTCGAATACAAACTATCAATAAATCAAATTGTAATATAAAATTGTATCAATTGTAATGTAATATCAAGTAGTTAAAAATTGTAATATAATATTTTACAACTTTTAACTGAGTTATATAATTATTCCTAGGTTTTTATCACAGTTTTTATAGGTTTTACTTTCTTTTTATTCCTTTACAGGACACATGTTGATAACAGCATTTTTATGTTGAAAAGTACATCCTCCATAAAGATTCGTTATATTATTATACTATCATTATTACAAGTAAATAGTGACTTTTGGGCACATGAAATCTACTTATTTAGTAGTACCATTTAGTACTCATTCAAGGTAAGAAGAAAACATTGCTTACTTCGAAATCAAAATCTGGTATACTGCTATCTGCATTTGTTATAAGATTCTGGTCTCTCTTTTGCTTTCTTTCTTTTCCTTTCTGCTTCTTCGATCCAGGTGAAGGCTCTGCAGC
This sequence comes from Sanderia malayensis, assembly GCA_013076295.1. NCBI lineage: Eukaryota > Metazoa > Cnidaria > Scyphozoa > Semaeostomeae > Pelagiidae > Sanderia > Sanderia malayensis. Next base: position 46,870 of record RQOL01000953.1, read on the forward strand.
TTGCCTCTGCTCCCCTGGAATTCAAGTTTGATAATGTCTGACAACAACACAGCAACATAACATGGGATTTTAAGGCTTGTGTAGCCTAGCGTATACTCTACTGTTCACATCAAAGATATTACAGCTTGGGTCTTCAGATATTTCATTGAATGCAAATGAAGCTTGAAGCTCTAACTAACTCATGAACAAGATTGCTCATTGTAGTATCATGTATCAAATTTGCTAAACACATTGGATGGCCTGCATATATACTCAGTGCAAATACCATGTTATAAAGAATAGAGCTACAGTTGACTCTCGCTACCTCAAACTCGCAGGGGAAATGAAAATTTGTTGGACATAGCGAGAGTTCGAGATATCCAAACTAAATTCACCCAAATAGGTAACGAGGAGAAATGGGAAGTTTGAAGTTTGAGATAGCAAGTTGTTTGAGATAAACGAGTTTGAGATTGCGAGATTTGGCTGCATTCATTTTCATTTGCGAGTCTTGATCTTCATTTCCCTTTAAAATCATAATACTTATGATTACAATGTTTCAAAAAGATACTTCAAAAAATACTAAATGCCACACTCATAAACACTCCTCCTCATTACTAAATGCCACACTCATCAACACTCCTCCTCATTACTAAACGCCACACTCATAAACACACCTGCTCATTACATGAAAAACTTTTATTCTTATTATGACAATTACTAACAGACATAAACAAGCATGTTCACAATGAAGAAACTCTTCCTCTTGCTGTAAGTACCAATGGCTCACAAAACAACAGGCGCGGTCTGGCATCACAATTGCAGTGTGGCTGGCAAACCAAAGGGGCCCAGTTTAGGGTAGTCCAAGCCTTTGAAAAGGGCCCACAGTTTTAGTTCACGTTAAAAATCAGAAGGCCCGGGTGGCGATCATCATTTTGCCACCTGGGCCAGACCGCCCATGCAAAACAATACGGTTTACCAAATCACAGCCAAAATTAAAAGAAATTGGATTTTAATACAACTTACTTGTTGGTGTTAGATTCTTCTTTCTGAATTGCTCTGCCTCATCCAAAGGAGGAGTGATCGTCTATTGAAGACAAGCATCAGTGTTGTTAGATAAATGTTGCAATCATTTAAAGTGAAGTTTAATCAATCATATGATTACCTTGGACTGGGTCTCGTGAAGTAGTATACTAAGATCAACAACATCTTCAATCTTGATTTTCAGCTGTGCTGCAGCAATCTGCATTTCATTGAGAAACACTGCAGCATAAAAAGAAAAATAAACTGGGTATTTGGGGTATGCATTTCTGGTGCTAATGCAATCAAGCGGACAACTGAATGGACTTCATAATGCAAAATCAGACAAATTGCAATTAAGCGGACCACTAAATGGACTTCATAATGCAAAATCAGACAAATTGAAGTAAAAACCGGCATAAAGAACTAAATGATTAAGAGTCCTCATTGTGATATTTCTGCTCAAAACAACAGAAAAAACAATAGTATATTGTTTTCAGTGGATGGACAGGATGCAAAATCTGCAAGTAGGTATTTATTTTGTTACTGTACTATTATTATTATTATTGATAATATTATTGAGAGCTGTGGTCAGGTTACAAGTCCAAAGATTTAACGGATTTAAAAGAGTAGCAATAAGTTATCATGAGAGGAACCAAGGGACCACACTTAACTCACTCAAAAGGGGGCGTGGTAAACATTGACGTCACCACACACAAAAAAAGAAACAGCATGACAAATAATAAATGAAAACTAATGATAAGGATATAATGTGTAAATAAATTTTATCTGAACGCTAAATCTTAAACTAAATCTAGGCATATATATTTAGACCTTCAAGAAAGATAGATTTACATTTTAGGCCTTACCATCTTCAATCGTTATTTCATGTAACAATGTGTCAATTTCAAGCACTTTTCCTCTATAAACACCTTTATCTCCACAGTCTATCTTTATCGTATCCCCAAGAAAAGACGAAGACTCCATTTTCAATTTATAACGAAGAGAATCCAAAGAGGTAAAGAAGATTCCATCTGAAAATAGGCCTCTGGATATGGAATCTTGAATGAGAAACAAGTCCAGGAATGAATGATCTCATTGTTTACGAGTTAACAGCAACAACAACCTATAGATATGTAATGAACGTTCACGAACTTGCAACTTCTTCAAATTCAATTTCATTTCAACATTTTATTACTGTTTTAGATTAAATATAAATAATAAAAAATACCAACATTAGGGATTTAAAGAGTAAGAAGCATATTTTACGTAATTAAATTGTTATTATGAAAGTAGAAATCAAATACTGAAGCTTGGGGCGAGGGCGGAGGGGACATGGCTCTCTGCTCTCCTAACGTACCCCCTTCTTACTCTAAAAGTGAGTGGCCTGTGTGAGTGGTCACTGGCTCTCTTTGTCACCTGGTCTGTTCCACTTTTCAGATACTTCCCACGTCCGTTTTGAAGCATACGTGGCATACGTTGAAATAATTAAATCATTGTCTCTTGCAAATTGGGAAGAAAAACTAGAAGCAATAAAGGAATGAAAGAACTTTATTCAAAGAAAAGTAATCAATTTAAAATTATGTGAAGCAAAATGCTGGAAAATAAAACAATAAAACAGCTTCCTTTGGAAAACTTGGGTGTGACAACAAATAAAGCTGAACAAACAATTGGCATCAGTTTCGAAAGAAAACTATCCAATAACTCCGTTTTAACGCAAATAAAAATGGTTTTCTATTGTAAAGAAACTATTTGTAGCAACAGAAACATATAAACATGGTTGATCTTTTTCACTAACATCACATTGGAACACAGGTGGAATATCTATATAAGTGGAGAATCTGTTTCTTTGGCTTAGTTTTCGAGAAAACGTTTCAAAAGTTCAATCTCTTTCAAGTTCAGTTGGATTAGCAGCTCTGATAACGAAGCAGAATGAATCGTGAGAGCGTAGCGTGTTTCATTGTACTTGTTGTTTTTAGCATTGCCTGGAATTGCGTGGGAGTAGCAGGCCAGCCGGTTGGGGCTGCTGCAGATTTTCAAGAAGAAGCTCGAAGCGATAATGCCGGGGACGCGTATCAAAACAAGAGAGGAAGAGAGATGCAGGAAGAGATCAAAGAGGTGGCGAAACAGGAATGGCCCAGAAACGAAGTGCAAGAAAAAGCAACAGAGTTGAGTGAGGAAGCAGATCAACGGGAATATTCGCATGAAGATGAGGAAATCAGAAGGTCTCAAAACAAAAGTGACGTGGAAGACACAGAAGTCCAGCATGATGATAGCGAATGTGATGTGCAGTGTCGACTGTTCAAGAATCTCAGAGAACAAATGCAAAATAAGCCTAAGATTGGTTAGAAAAGTCGCAAAAATATCTTATCACCTTACATAACTGCTTTAGCACTGAATATGACAAGTAGATTTATCAATGTAGCATTAAAAATAGCCATGAACTTTCTGATTTGAACATTATATGGAGCAGACTGAATATTTGATGGCGTTAAAATTGAATATTTTAATGAGTTAACTTCATCAAAAAAGAATTCATTGCTGTTGAAGAAGACTTTTCTTAATGACTTGCACTTCAATATTTAATTCCACAAAAATGTATGCCACGATGTCATACTTCCAATGGCTATATGACATTGGATAAATTTTGAAAGCAGTAGAGTCTGGCAGTCAAATAAACGTCAAGTGAATAATACCTGGTAAAAATATATCATCAATTTTAATTACATAACAAAACACAACTAAAAAGGATAAAAGCTATAGATCTACGATGCAATCATTGCTCTAACAAAGCCAGAACCTCGAATAATTATGTGGTTTATGAAAAAATTAATAAGTATACCTCCGTTTAGTGTTATATATTGTTATATTCAAAGAAAGAATCAATCACATTGTTCGTAAAAAACTATAACATGATTAATAGAAACCCAGTTTGCATCACATTCGATGGACTCACACCAACATCTATTTCTTTGTGACAATGGTAATTGTCCCTTGCAAAAGCCATTAAAAATACTAAAAACCACAGCAATACGTTGTGCCACGTTGACTACCTGGTTCGCCCACAAATCTGAAATCGACGAGCTCTGTGATTGATTATCAATAACTCAATCAATTATCAATCGCTGTCAAAACTGATAGAGTTCACACTCATGTTTATCTGTCCTCCTTTGTAACTACCACGTTTCTTCTTCGTTTTCTCGTGTCGGAAAGATTTACCTGACGAGATATAAAAGCAAAGCTTGGCTTACAAATCACATTCAGTCACACAGTAGCATAAAGCAACTGAGCGATTCCCAAATTGCCTGCAAAAGCATTGTAGCATTGAATTATTTCATACAAGATTCTCTTTAGGCAAGAGGCAGGGAAGAATCTCGAACGGTGAGTAAAATTAAACTGTGCTACATGAAGTACATCGTTATTTAAATAACTAATGCAGATAACTCGATCTGTACAATTAAAGTCAATAGTCCTCCTTTCTATTGACTTTGTACACATATAGCTGAAAGACTCTATGCATGTTGTTGAGGAAACCTTTATACTCACTTACCCCTCGTATGTTTCAAGTCGGTGTTCGCTTTTTCTCCATAGTCTCCCTGTGATCCTTTCTAAAAGAGAATAAGTCCCATGTGAAAAACCTTAGCCTATTTTGCTTATACCTAAAGTTACCAATGCAAATAAAATATAGTATAAAATGATTTTTAATTAGCAACTGATGACACAAACCTTTCTCTCGAAGCTGTTATCTTGCAATTTCGTAGGCACTGCTATTTCTTCGGTAACAACTCTCCTAAAAGGAGTGTTTGGTGTTTTCGAGTTCTAAAAGAAACAACATTGGATACCAATATCTGATTTTCATCAATATTAGTTCAATAGTATCTCAACTGTTAACCTAGCAAAGCAAAAGAAAAAGTCCCAGCAGTAAAAGAATACAGGACAAACAAGAATAACATACAGTGTTCTTCTTCTTCGCCTTGCTTCCATTCACTGGTGCCGAGTTTGGAGTCTTGAATTTAACGTCTAAAAGATCAACACATAATATTTACCAATTTATAAATAAATAAATATCAGTCAAGGTTAACAAGACCTAGGTCTTGTAACTAAATCTCGTTAGACCTCCGCAGAATTCAAGAATAGGCATACCGGAATTTGGCAGTGGGGTGCTGGTTGTCAGCATGTTGTTAAAATTGGAACCTGAAAACAAAGATTTAGAAATTAGTCACAGATAAAGTACAAACAAAGAGCACCAGTTACGTCTAGCATTTATTATTACTACTCTTATCGACATGTTAATGTTTCCGCCTGCTTTCTCACCAGACATTGTTACTGAATGTTGCTCCAACTAGAAAAAAATAAAACGGAATGGTTAAAAAATAAACTCGTGCAACAACATAAATAAAAGGACAAGTTAGAGCTTATTACCTCTTCTTCTGAACTTGAAGATTCGTGTTTCCTTTTAAGACTTTTCCTACTGTCTGAGTTGACTGTGGCTTGCAAAGATATGGGCTTTTTAGTGTCATCTTCATCTTCACTGGAAGAACTGTCATCAGACGAACTTGAACTTTCCTCCATCTTCTTGACAGGAGTTGCCTTTCCAATAGCCTTCTTCTCTGCAGATTTAGCAACAGGTTTCTTTGCTTTGTCATCTTCATCTTCACTGGAAGAACTGTCATCAGACGAACTTGAACTTTCCTCCATCTTCTTGACAGGAGTTGCCTTTCCAATAGCCTTCTTCTCTGCAGATTTAGCAACTGGCTTCTCTGCTTTGTCATCTTCATCTTCACTGGAAGAACTGTCATCAGACGAGCTTGAACTTTCCTCCATCTTCTTGACAGGAGTTGCCTTTCCAATAGCCTTCTTCTCTGCAGATTTAGCAACAGGTTTCTTTGCTTTGTCATCTTCATCTTCACTGGAAGAACTGTCATCAGACGAACTTGAACTTTCCTCCATCTTCTTGACAGGAGTTGCCTTTCCAATAGCCTTCTTCTCTGCAGATTTAGCAACTGGTTTCTTTGCTTTGTCATCTTCATCTTCACTGGAAGAACTGTCATCAGACGAACTTGAACTTTCCTCCATCTTCTTGACAGGAGTTGCCTTTCCAATAACCTTCTTCTCTGCAGATTTAGCAACTGGTTTCTTTGCTTTGTCATCTTCATCTTCACTGGAAGAACTGTCATCAGACGAACTTGAACTTTCCTCCATCTTCTTGACAGGAGTTGCCTTTCCAATAACCTTCTTCTCTGCAGATTTAGCAACTTGTTTCTTTGCTTTGTCATCTTCATCTTCACTGGAAGAGCTGTCATCAGACGAACTTGAACTTTCTGGCGCCTTCTTCGCGGGAGTTGCCTTTGCAGAAGGTATCTTCTGTGCAGATTTAGCAACTGGCTTCTTTGCTTTGTCATCTTCATCTTCACTGGAAGAACTGTCATCAGACGAACTTGAACTTTCCTCCATCTTCTTGACAGGAGTTGCCTTTCCAATAACCTTCTTCTCTGCAGATTTAGCAACTGGTTTCTTTGCTTTGTCATCTTCATCTTCACTGGAAGAACTGTCATCAGACGAACTTGAACTTTCCTCCATCTTCTTGACAGGAGTTGCCTTTCCAATAACCTTCTTCTCTGCAGATTTAGCAACTTGTTTCTTTGCTTTGTCATCTTCATCTTCACTGGAAGAACTGTTATCAGACGAACTTGAACTTTCTGGCGCCTTCTTCGCGGGAGTTGCCTTTGCTAAAGGCTTTTTCCCTGCAGATTTAGCAACTGGCTTCTTTGCTTTGTCATCTTCATCTTCACTGGAAGAGCTGTCATCAGACGAACTTGAACTTTCTGGCGCCTTCTTCGCGGGAGTTGCCTTTCCAATAGCCTTCTTCTGTGCAGATTTAGCAACTGGTTTCTTTGCTTTGTCATCTTCATCTTCACTGGAAGAACTATCATCAGATGAACTTGAACTTTCCTCCATCTTCTTGATAGGAGTTGCCTTTCCAATAGCCTTCTTCTCTGCAGATTTAGCAACTGGTTTCTTTGCTTTGTCATCTTCATCTTCACTGGAAGAACTGTCATCAGACGAACTTGAACTTTCCTCCATCTTCTTGATAGGAGTTGCCTTTCCAATAGCCTTCTTCTCTGCAGATTTAGCAACTGGTTTCTTTGCTTTGTCATCTTCATCTTCACTGGAAGAACTGTCATCAGACGAACTTGAACTTTCTGGCGCCTTCTTCGCGGGAGTTGCCTTTGCAGAAGGTATCTTCTGTGCAGATTTAGCAACTGGCTTCTTTGCTTTGTCATCTTCATCCTCACTGGAAGAACTGTCATCAGACGAACTTGAACTTTCCTCCATTTTCTTGATAGGAGTTGCCTTTCCAATAGCCTTCTTCTCTGCAGATTTAACAACTGGTTTCTTTGCTTTGTCATCTTCATCTTCACTGGAAGAGCTATCATCAGATGAACTTGAACTTTCTGGCACCTTCTTAACAGGAGTTGCCTTTCCAATAGCCTTCTTCTCTCCAGATTTAGCAACTGGTTTCTTTGCTTTGTCATCTTCATCTTCACTGGAAGAACTATCATCAGATGAACTTGAACTTTCTGGCACCTTCTTAACAGGAGTTGCCTTTCCAATAGCCTTCTTCTCTCCAGATTTAGCAACTGGTTTCTTTGCTTTGTCATCTTCATCTTCACTGGAAGAACTATCATCAGATGAACTTGAACTTTCTGGCACCTTCTTAACAGGAGTTGCCTTTCCAATAGCCTTCTTCTCTCCAGATTTAGCAACTGGTTTCTTTGCTTTGTCATCTTCGCTGGAAGAACTGTCATCAGAAGTGTCCTCTGAACTGCTTGAAGCATTTGCTTTCGCAGGAAACTTTTTTGCTGTAATCATCAAAGAATAGATTGATGCTGAGTCTTAGTAAAAAGCCTCTGAAATCAAAGTAGCAAACCAATGCCACTTAATTCCAATCAAGCATGATGAAACATTACCTGGTGGTTTTGTTGCCTTGCTTTTTTCATCAGAAGAACTATCTGAAGATGAATCGCTGGAGGAAGATGAATCGCTTGAGGAAGACTCACTTTTTGAAACCTTTGTTCGTTTGGCTGGCTGACCAAGTTGAGTTGCAGCAGGTCGCTTAGCACCTAGGTAAACATTAATAAAATGGTAATAAAAGTCTTGCAACTAAAGATGATTATTATTAGATGGATAAACAATCCGATTGATAATAATGAATGTTTACTTCAGAAATGAAATAAGAACCATGTAATAAGAGATAGCAAAATGTGCATCACTAACCTGGTGTTGACATTGGCTTTTTGCCTAACGTTCTTGCAGATGTACTACAAATTGATCATAAAGTTGAATAGATCATATTCATTTTGAAATATGGATCACAAACTAAATATAATTTAAAAAATATATATAGTCTTTTAGATGCTTCTTGCTTAGCACTCTTACCATGCTGAAAAATGCTGTATTATCTCATCGATATCGAATTCAGATTCTTTTGCAGGTGTCTGTAGAAATAATAAAACAATTGAATCTTCATTATGTTTTTGAAACAGGTGGCCTTCGCACCAATTTACCCCTTTCTGTGGTCAGATCACCGGACATTAAAGGGGGACAACTTGATCATCTAGGGAAGAGCAACTTGGCCAACTTTATTAGAGGCAAATGGGAATGAGGATGAATTGTAGTGTTATCATCAACATAGGGGCTTGAAACAGGGGTAACAAACTAATAAGTCATATTGTTTTAGTAGTGAAATTGCTTGTTCAAATCTAACATTCAAATAATCGTTTTCAAAGTGATATGCTATTATCAAGCATTGTCAGAAAACGACTACTACTGATATATGTAGCCTAGTGGCTAAGGCATTTGCTTTCATCCTTGGGAGGACATGCTCTCACTGGTCCAAATCCATGAATGGTGAAAACCACAAACTACAAGCTGTCTGCCAACCCAGCTATTCATCCTTTTGTGGCGTAGATGGAAATTTTTAGCCGGGACGGGGGGCAAAATTAAAAATTTTCCAACAAAATGGTGTGCCTTTATGGGAATACCAATAATGCCATGCCCACATAAAGAGAGTTGCGGCATAGATATATGCTGCTTTAATGACACAGCTTCCGAGGTCGGTAAATGAGTAACCAGAATTTCTGGGGGTACCTAAAGGTTTATACTAACTGGACCCACACAGCTATCATAGCTGAAGTAGCTAAGCTACCCAGTATAAATATTTGTACTTTCTTGCTTGTAGCTTTAGCTAATAAAAAGTGATGTGGTGGTTGGTAACTCAAGGTAAATTCTGTGAATTGTGATTGACTTGGTTTGGTTTTACACTTGGTATTATTAGTAGGTTGGAGTTGGGTTCTATTTGCCGGTGGTTAGAATTTAGCATAGCAGCCTATTATAGCCTGGCCTGTGCCTGGCGTGTGTGGTGAGCTTTGTAAAATAATTCGCGCACCATACTCGGAGTGGTATCTAAATACAATACTTACAAAATTCTTTTCAGAAGCAAAAGCTTTTACACTTTTCTTTAGGTTGTTTTTGACAAGATATTTGTAGACCAAATTGTCAACATCACACGTGCTTTTGGCAGCCATTTTGATCTGCTTGATTGAATTGAATGTTTCGAAATGTGGGGCTTCGAATTTCTCATGTGTGGCCTCCCGAATCTGAGTCTGAGTTGACCGAACTCCAAAAGGAAGTAATTTTCACGTGGTGTGGTGTGGTGGCTGGGTTCACTACTCGTAACACAAAGGAGAAGATTCAAGCCCTTTCGAAATCCAGACCATTGTAGGTTTTTTCTTCATTTTGTTGAACAAGATGTCTTCAGATGAAATTCACATCCGCCAGCGTGTAAAGGAAAAGCAGAGCTCTTCAGAAGAAGAAGGAGTTGATGAAAAACCTGCCGTGGAAGGAAAGAGGAAGAAAGGAGGCGATACCAGGTCAGGTAGGCCTAACGAGAATGGCTCCAAAAGTGTTCCTGTCGTGAAACCACCAAAGAAAAAGAAGAAGAAAGACGATAATTTAACCGGTGCAAGATTAATTGCTTACTTGATGATATCACCGTCTCTGATTTACGTAATAAACCTCTTGTATAACGTAATATCACGGTATTCTTTGGCTGGGAAGTTCTACCACGTCACTGCTTTATTGCTAAGTGCTGTGACAGTAACATGTGTATGCGTGTATTTTTACAAGTCGATCCAACCATATTTGAAGTATATGGCGGTTTTTTCTCTGCTCATTTTCATCGTACCAACAGTGCAAGTGTATCGCTGTTCGCCTATTCATTTGCACAACAAAGACCTTGGCAAAACGTTCAAGCTTCGCGAAGGTGCAGATAATTTCATGAAGATTGCCTATCTGGGGTCACAGTGCTGGAAGAATCAGAGCTTCAAGACCCCATATGACTTGGCAATGTACACCCCATCATTGAAACTCACCGTTAAGCCATATCAAATTGTGAACTTGATGATGCACCACTTCAATGAAAGAGGCGATGACTACGAAGGACCCCCAGTTGATGCTCTCCCAAATCTGCTCTATCTGTTAACATCCCAAAGAAGTGTGAAACGTCAAATGTTCAACTTGAATCTCCTCACAATGGTACCAGGAAGAATTGAGATCATAGCCGGCATCATGGAACTCGGTATTGACGACAGAGAGAATGTTACACTTGATATCTACGGCAAAATTGGTGAAATGGGTCTGAGCTTTAATGACACAAAAGCACAACTCGAGGAGATGGAGTACATGCTGCGGCCACTTGTATTTCATGTTTATAAAGTGGAAGTTTTTGGTGTTCCGGAGGAGCAGACGGAAAACCCTGATGAATACTTTGCTGATAGATCAACATGGAAGAAGAAACAGCCAAAGAGAAAAGACGAACAAGCATAGAATGAATTGTTAAATTTATTTACGTTTTAGTAATTGCTTTGTCTCCTAACTGATGCATTATTGAACACAACAGTTTTCTATTTATACAGAACTATTTGCAATTTCCAGTTTTTTACTTTAATTATTACTGAATTCACCAGGTCAACTCACAGCCAATTATCTCTAATAATATGTTTCTAATTTCATAATAATGGCTTGCTTGCATAATAAAAGAGCCCCATAAAGGAGCTCTGGAGAAATCAACCTGCGTAAGCTTTATATAAGATTGCGGAGGAGCAGACACAAGGATTGTTGGATGCGAACTTTGCAATGCATTTTAATGACAATGGAAACCCGGCAACGCAAACAAAGGTGTGTGGCATTTAGGACCTGCATATTTTAATTTCGTTTTCATTGTTCAAACCTGCCACGTTAAACGACGTTATTGCCCCAGGGTTCCGAGAACCGCGGTGGAAAAACTACGCGTTCCTGTTGTTGCGCATTATTTACATGACTTATGTATATTACAGGAGTACAAATTTTGTCAAGGCTATGAAGAAATCGTAAAATTATAGTACCGAATCAATGCACATACCTTCTGGAGTCTTCAGTTTACCAAACAAGCTTCCAACCAAGTACGTTTGTAGCCAGCTTTCGAGAAGTTATCAAGAAAGCGGCCTTGGGCCCGCGACGAGAGGAACGGCCTAGCCCATCAGTTGAAATAACAAACTTTTACCTCGCAGTACCACACGGCGATTTAAACATTAACAATGGCACTTTCAGACAGAAAAATACTTGTAATCTTTTTTTTATTTGTTCAACTGACTATTATCACACTATTTGGGAATATGTATTTGAATTTCACTAATCCCAGATACGTAGATAAGGCACATAAAAGATACAACAACTCGTCAGCGGCCTCGGGAGGCAGTTCCAAAGAAAAAACACAGTCTTCTGCCACGAAGAGTATCGACAACGATGCAGCAAATCAAAAGCCATCAGCTAGAAATTTATTTGCAACGCGACAAGGTTTACAGACCGTGTTGCCAGAGCACGGTTCAGAGATATATTCAAGAGTAAAAGACAACGCTGTATTTGTACACATTAAGAGTACTGCACGCGAAAAGATGGAACATGTGAATCTGTTGGTCTTGGTCTCAAGTGCACCGAAAAGGTCTGATAGAAGACAAGCCATCCGCGAAACATGGTGGCCCCTTTGTAAAAGCACAAATAAGGTATACAAATACTCACAATGACTCTGTATTTCTTGTTATTTTTAAGGATTAATGTGTGGTTGAAATCTATTGGAAATTAATTTTCAGGTTACAGTAAAATGCTTATTTATCACTGACAAGCAAACAAGTAGCTCACGGTATGCTGATGTAATCAATGAAGAAAGTCAGAAGTACCACGATTTGGAATTTCAAGATCTTGGAGGTGGTGTTGAATTTGGAAAAAGATATTTGTATCACATGCTATGGGCAGTAAGAAACTTTGAATTTGACTATTTCTTACGACTGGATGATGACTATTTCATATGCATGGATAAAGTTATCAACGAATTACCAATGCCTCCACTGAAAATGTTCCATTGGGGCTGGGTGCATTGCATTAACGGCATAACCAGGCCAGAGGAGAGTGTGCTATTGTTCTCGAAAGATGTCATTGAGAAGTTCCTCATGCAAGATCCAGAAACAATGCGTTGTCATCCATGGGCTGATCAACAGATTGGATTATGGGTAGAAGATCTTGGTCTCCAACAGAAATTACCTTATCGTCATGACAATAGATTACATCACCACCCACCAACTCGTGACCTGCCAAATTTACTGACTGAGAAAGACGTGTGTAAAGGACACATTGGACTGCATGGAAGTTACCCCGAGACAATGCGTACTTTATGGCAACATCGTGGCACGTATGAATTAAAGGACGAGACATTGGAACAAAATTCCAATATCTGCAAATCGGACTTGCAATTCCATTGGGATGCATTTGGTGGTTACTGGAAGTATGTGCCAAAGCTTTGCAAAACTGACCCCAAATGGGACACTTCAAAGCAAGGAGGCGGCACAAGTTTTGGTGGTCGTGAGGAAGGACAAGGGAAAAAGTAAACCATTAGGAACTATTAAAAAGGAAGCAGAGAAATCTGAAAACAGCAAGTCTATTGATATGAAAAATATGTCAATAATAGCAATAAAAGTTATGTTATACTTGAATAAATAATGCCTAATTGAAAAAGGGTACTGGGAGTAGAAAATGTCTTGAAGTTAAGAATGTTTAGAGAGTTTTTTAAAAATAGTTAGCACATAATAATGTATATTACATAAGTTTAACTCGACACGTTTTATACAAAATATAACAAAGAAACTTCAGAAAAGTATGCTAAGAGAAACCAAAAGTTACTCATAACTTTATTTAGCACAATACTGTAACATTGAAAGTATAATAAATGATTGAGGAAGTTTTCGAAAACGTTTGTGATTATAATTCGTGTAGATTGATATTGAATTTTAAAGAATTTTGAATATAAAACCTGGTATTTTTTTACTCCTCGCTACCAGCGTCCCTCATCTTGTTCTGGTTTTTTGTATGGCGGTGGTCGTGATGGCACAGAATCAGTATCTGAAACTGAACACATAAGAGGACATTCAGTTAATCACCTTTCATGGGCAATATCTAGTGCCAAAATAATTCAATAGACAAGAATAGTAATACACGAGTGCTATTGAGAATGTAGTGGCACTAGCTCACACCCACCTTGGTCCGACGGCATTGTTGGAGGCATTCGATATGGAGGTGGAACTGAACGCTGATTGGCTCCAGGTGTGCTGTGAAAACAAAAGCTCATTATCCTCTCCATATTTAGATATATTCAAAGTTGATAGGCTCAGAAATTCGAGTCAAAATATAATTTAATCAACAAGCAGTGAATCTCCGCCGGGAAAAGGAAAATGCACAAGTTCAAACAGGCGTAAGCTCATTTTAAGATGGGGGGGGGGAGTCCTGAGACTTTATCCCCCAAAAATGGGGATTGAATAAAGCCGACGAAAAAAGAATTTTACAGGTTGATCGCCTTTTTTCGTAATTTTAGAAGTGTTCCAAGGGCATTTGTCCCATATTCTACCTCGGCAGGGAATGAGATGGATTGCTCCGTTCCGGCTTTTCGTCACGTTTGGGCTCTGGATTGTTAAACGTGTCGTCATCAAGTCTTCCGTACGAATATGTCCCATTACTTGGACCAGCAGCTCCGTCTTCACCATCATCGTGATCTTTCGAATTCATAGTGCGCATGCGGTAAGTGGCACGACGCAGTGACTCGTGATGTTGCAGTTGTTCTCTACAGAAATGAGAATGCGTCGATTATTTTATGGTGTAGAGCTAACACGAGACACCCAGGGTGTCTAATCCTGCTGGCACAGTACAGTCAAATCGGCATAGTTCGAACTCGTGTAATTCGAGCTCTATCTAATTCGAACTGTCCCTTCAAGGATCACTAATGAACCAGCTCTTATAAAACAAACTTCTAGAATTCGAACTTTTTGTAATTCGAACATTTTCACGATTCTCTATTGTGTTCGAATTAGACAGGGTTGACTGCATAACTATACTCACTAGTTATACCATAGCCAATAAGAATATTGACTATGGTATAACTAAACAAGAATAGAAGCCGACATCCTTCAATCATCCTGTTCTGATGGTACTAAATATCTTAAAATAGAGGCCCCCAATTAACACATCTATGGCTTTGGTAAGTTATTATAAATGTATATTGCTGTAAAATATGAAACCATACCTTGGCGTCATTGCATTTCTCTTTGACCTAAAACGTAATTGAACAATTTGCAGTGGTTAAAGAAATTGACATCACAAAAGAGAGGGCAAAGACTTAACACTGCCAAGGCAAAGACTTTTCAAATCGTGTATAACCGAGCAAATAATATTGGAATCAAATTCGATCATTTCATCTTGGTATAACTGATTCACAAATATACTTACAATCCCTCTCGCTTGCAACACATGACATATGTAAGAACTACCAGGAATATGGCACCCAAGATGACAGGTATCAGTACGTAGAACCTATCACTAGCTATGGATTGTCTGTTATTATTCAGTGGTACAGACAAATAGGTTGACTCTTCAAAGCTTGCTTTAGGATCCTTGGTTGAGGCTTGTTGACCAGTTGAGGTTAACGTCAGTTCAATCTGAAATATATGAGTAATCAAGTTGATTCCACGAGAAATAAAGTAGATTCAACAAGCAATAGAGTAGATCCAACAAGCAATCAAGTTGATTCAATAAGCACAGATTCAATAAGCGATAAAGTAAATTCAACAAGCAATAGAGTAGACTCAACAGGCAATAAAGTAGGTTCAAGAAGCATACATTCAATAGGCAATAAAGTAGAGTCAACAAACAATAAAGTACAATAAAACATATAGTAAATTCAACAAAGAATAAAGTTCACTTAACAAGCAATAAAGAAGCTTCCCTATACAATAGAATAATATAGTATTATGGAAAAAGCAATAATGTAATACTTACAAAAGAGAGATGACACCAAGAGATCGCAAACTCAGTGTCAATAAAACTGCTATGAACAAGGCTACTTCGTGGATCGGCAGTTTGACCAGGACAGTACTTTGCTTGCTTGAGACCAACGGGTTGTATGTTCTCTGAGGCAACAGTGATGAACACTCTACAAACATAAAATAAAATGCTTACAACTTAAGATGAACTGGAAACAGCATATTGATATTATAGCGTGTAGAATGAATCGTTATAAAATAGCAGCAAGTGAGTATTAGAGTTGTCATGTGGGTGATAATTGGTAATGTACCCCTCTTTGAAACCAGTTGGGGTGAATCGACCACCAGGACGATTGGTTGTCTTGTCAATGTCCGTCACTTGGTGAGCATTTGGCCAGTTCTTTCTAACAATTTGCACCATGGCTTCATACTTTTTCCCGAGAAGAAAATCAGCCAAATCATAGTTTGTCACCTTGAAGTCGGTTTGATACTTCACTTGACCTGAAAAGGAAATTTCAAACACTGCTACAAGAGGACCAAGCTAGTCAGTTATTTCGACCAACTTGGCTAATTTGTGTTCCTTTCTTAACTTGTTCAATGAACACATATCAGGAATGTTCAGCCATGAGCCAAAAAAGTATTTCTTTGCAGCCATTGCAAATAACAGTTGCTTTGTGTGATGGCATTATTTTCACTTCTACACACAGTGCAATTTATGCTACGTATTGCGCATGTATACATTTTTACAGAAGATCAGTTTGAACTACATCTGTTTCTTGAATATTGGAAGCTGCATTCACATCCATCGGTAAGAACATATTGTTCACAAACTTGTTGGGAAAGTGGAACTTTTCCTTGCGTGACAAATCTGTCCCATGGGCAAACAGTCCACAAAAAAGCCACACATCCAATCCAATCATCATGCAAAATTGCATAATACAAAGAATACTGTAAAACTTACTTGCAGGCTTGGCTCCAATAGTAATTCTCATGAACTTCTTAACGGTGCTATAATCGTCTTTATTCCATGCAATCACCTGGTTAGCAAAAGAGTGGAAATCAGTATATTGAATCTACACTATTGCTTGTTGAATCTACTTTATTGCTTATTAAATATATAATCAATATATCAATATATCAATATATCAATATAATCAATATAATGAACCTGGCATAAATTGTGCAAATAGAAAAATAATTCCAGCCATGGTTATAAACTGGTTGCGAAAGATGTAAATAAAGGATAATAGCACAGATGCTACCTCAAGAAAAACTTGGCCGATATCTTTGTCCTGAGGTGTGCCATATAAAAATGCTGGTTTACCAGGGCTTTTCTGTTCCAGTTTCAACCAGCTTGGAAGATCTGGCATGTCCATTGCTGAAGCTCTGAACTGTAGGTTTGGCTTTGAGGCTGTAACCAAAGACTGTGTTTTGAGACTGTATGTCTTCGCTTAGGGGTTCTGGGGCAGTCGTCATTCATGAGGGTGGATTATTCAGGGGAGGGTGCTTATTACAATTTCAAGGAATGAGAAAAGCACTTAAATAAACAGTTTTCATCATCTTTAACTAAACAATGTTGAAAATTCCTCATGAAAAAATGTTATTTCAATCCAGTACTTGAATGAAAGAGGATGCTAATTCTAGAAAACACGATAGTTCAATGGAAAACATTTCACAGATATGACATGTAATTAAATAGCATTTGGTGAAGCTATACTTACAGGCAATGAAAATATTAGTCTCAATTTCATACTGAAAATGCAAATGACTTTGAGCATTTCTGGTAACATCTGCAGCAATGCACAAGGTCTCTTGAACAAAGCAGGTGATAAGAAACACTAGAATTAATAAAATATTGCAGTCAATCTTTCAATTAACCACGCAAAAACAGTTAGCGCAAATTTCCCAGTTTCAAAACAAGCGTGAACAGAAGTGTTTTGTGAGCAAGAAAGAACGCCCCTCTTGCCCATCCCAGATAGATATTCAACAGTCTGTTTTTCTCTGACCAATAAAGGCGTTCTGTTCTGAGTTCTGATCAAAGTATCCAGCTAACCTACACAATTAAATAGCAAAATGTATAACAGATAGCTTTATCATACCAGAGAAATACATTATCTTGGCCATGGCGATTTCTTTTTAGAAATATGGGTTTTCCTTTGTTGACTTAATGGGCTGAACTTCACAGGACAGGATTTAATTGGTACTTAGGCGAGGCAGTTGGTAAATAACATAACTGACATTAAGGTGAGCAACTGCGTCAAACGTCATATACGCTCCTGCGCAGTACCTATAGCTCTATAGCTATGCGACTGCGCATACTGACCACTCTGCAAATGTGACAATGAAAATAATTCTCTTTCACTTTTCATAAAACTACCCAAAATGAATTGTTCGGCTCGTCAAAGGCCTAGACATGATTATCAAACGTGAAATCAAGTTGAGCAACTGGTAGTTTGCAAAATCCAACAAGAACTAAATTGGATACTAAAAATAAAACTTACCTGTTTGTATACTTCCAAATAAAAACCTTGGACGTGCAACCATTCAAATGTTTGTTTTGAAAAAAAAATGAAAACTTGTTCAAAGGCGGCAACAAAGCAAAATATTGACATTTTCGAGTACTCCCCGACATTTTCCAAGTATTGATCTTGTATCATTGGCGGCACTACATCAGCATCAGAGCGAGGCTCTTATTTTTTGCCAGGTTTTGAATAGTGAGTCCATACCGTAAACCCTCGAATAAGCCCCCCACCTTCGAATAAGCCCTCCCCTCGAATAAGTCCCTACCCTGATAATCATTTTCAAGGATATTGAGCCCAACTTTCCAGACATTGAACTTGTTTAGTGAATGTATTCCAAGTAGCTGTAGCGGCAAGTTTAAACCAATAACTTCGTTGATTGGCTGCATCGTATAGCTTTTATTGTGCTTAATATCGAACAATAATCAGGATAAAATTCCTTTTTTGCAAAGAAGCCCCCGGGGGCTTATTCGAGGATTTACGAGTCCTTTCTGGCCCTTGTTTTGAGTGAGTTGCGAACGAGGCACTGCTGGTACGTAATGTGGTGAGTCTAAAGCATAGAAATAATATACATATATATATGAGAGATAGTATACATAATATTCGCCATAGGGATAGATATACGATACATTATATTGTATCCTTTACGTGGCAGCCAAATTTGATGGAACCAAAGCCAACAAAGCAAAGCCAGCATGGAAAGCCAGTTGTTTCGCATTAATAGATTTCAGTTCATACTCAAAGTCATTAGCTTGTCTTCAACATGGCGAGCAAACAGACATTTTTTGCTGTCAGAAACATTTTAAATACAGGAATTTTTTATGGAAACGTCGTGTTTAAACAATTATCTGTGTCTTCCTGTAGCAGAGGATTAGAAGAATTTTTTCCTCCTGGTGTTCTTGAGTCTGGAGGGCCACCAGACGGCAAAGACCTTCAAAACGTGAAAACAGGTAGGCCCCTCCGCCCTCCTCAGCCAAGGTTTTTCACGTTGCAATATAATTTGAGAGATAATTTAACTATAGTTCTGCATGGTTTATGAATACTGTAATTGTATATATGATTGTTTCAGGTAGAAGATGGCATGCCAGTGATCTGAGACAGAAAAGTAGTTCAGATTTACACAAGCTTTGGTACGTTTTATTAAAAGAGCGAAACATGCTTCAGACAGTGAAAGAGGAAGCAAGACGACTGCAGATACCAATGCCATCACCAGAACGAATTAAAAAGGTACAGAAATCCATGGCAATGATAAAAGTAGTCATTGCAGAGAGAGAATGTGCTATAAAGGAAATTGAACAACAAGGATACAAATCTGCAACTTTGGAAACTTTGCAATTGCAAGCAAATAATACTGAACAGTCTTATACTGGAAATGAAAAGACAGCTGAAAATGACCTCTCAGACAAAAGTTTTAAGGACGGTAGAAATGTTAATAGCCTAGGTGGTCAGGAAAAGTTATCTCTAACTTAGGAGTGTATTTGAGGAATGTAATGTTTGTTTTGCAAATATTTAATCTTGGAGAAAATAGCTTTTACTATAGTTAATCATAATAAGAGTATCATATGTGAAAAAAAATTACAGCTGATTTCATTCAAAGTTTTACCACATCATCAATAATACCGTATTTTCTCAAATAAGCGTCCTCCTCGTATAGGCACCCTTTGAACAGAATGAATGGTCCAATAATCCCTGTCTGCTCCCCCAGACTAATGTTGTCTTTCCCCCTAACAATAATCCCTTTTTGTTTGTTGCCAATCAAGGATCTGTTTGATCACTTGAAGCATAAGATTTTGTGTTTGCAATTGACAGGAAACTTCTAATCCTGTTTTAGAAAGCGTCCCGCTAACTGCAAATAATAATGCATCTGTTGATTTGATTGAAACAAAACTAAAAGGCAAAACAACGTCACTATAACGTTGAAGAAATGTTGAATTACGTTGCTTCTACGTGTGTGAAATGAAAGTTTTTGTCCAACGAACGTTGAAAAGATAAACGTTGACACAACGTTTGTCTTGCAACCATTTTTCAATGGAAGCATAATAACATGCAATTACAATGCTTTATTATTCTTGACTCTTTCATCCATTGAAATCCCAGGTACTTCTGTGATGGAGCTTTAATTCAGTTGTTGTTCTCCTACTTAATTCACTCTGCATGGAGGAAGGGCTTTTAACAGAACATATTTCTAAATAAGCACCTCTCGTATTTCTCGATTAAACGATGTCTCTTCCAATAGATGCCCAATTCGAATAAACAGCGTGCCATATTTTAGAATAAACGTCTGCACGGAGGGCAAACTTGAGTTATTGAAAGAGGTTTCAAATGTGTTACAAGATACTTAAAACAAGTTTCTTCTTCTCCCAGCAGAGTTTACACAAAAAGCGAATCTTAGTTTTGTTAAAGTTATTCGGCGTTAGGTAGAATGTGAAGCATAAAACATCAATAGGCGTAATCAACATGAAAAAACATAAGAACATAATATCTCGAAGCTAACGATAACTAAGACAAACAGCATGTAGGAAGGAAGCTCAAAAATAGTGTTCATTGTCCAATCAGATCGTCTTAACAAAACATGTGATACTGTGTAGCGTAAAAGGTTATAATCATAATCATCACGTATTTCGAATAATTTTTGGGATAGTTTTGATCTTTAAATTACTCATGTTTATAAAATTCTGTGTAGCATAAATGCCTGATGAAAACGTAAAATGTTATATTGAAAAAAGTAGCAAGTAATAAAAAACTAATAAGCCGTCCTTTACGTCAGCAATAAAAAAATGTTTACGTAAACGTGTTGCTACGTTTATTACCAAAGAGGTCCAAAAATTTTCTCAAGCCATTTGTTAGAAAATCGTGCTCTCATATCTTGGATGGAAAATTCATGTAGCTCGGCAATTTTATTCATGGTCGTTTTGAATTCATTGAACTGATCTTTGTATGCCTTTTGCATATAAACACAGCAGTCTTCTTCGCCAACCTTGCTTGAAAACTCTTTGCCCCAGTGGAATCTTGCATTAAGAGGCTTACCATCCTGATCCTTGTAACTGCACCATATTCCTGCAACTTCGTTCTTGAACGTGTCCCAGTGAACCTGTTCTGGCAGCAATGTGCCAAGAATTTCTATGGAACACGTGCCGTGCGTATTGCCGTATTCTGGAGCGAGGAAGATCTTTGAATCGGCAATGATTCTCGTTTCCATTACGAGGTCCATGGGACGCTGCTTTTTATATTTATCAAGAATCCCGTGAACATCCCACCAAGCTTTCTGGAGGATGTTGAAGTCGGGCTGCCCCTCAGAGTTTTCGGGAATCGGTATTAATATCTCCATACAACGGCATGGTAGATAATTAATACCTCGCCGGAAATGCAGTGCTTCAAAAACAATAGTTGTGATGGGATCATGAGTCATTGCCGACATGGAAAAAAACGGCAAAATCCACTGCACCAAACTCTTTGCACACTTTGCTTCAAAGCCCATTTTGTTCATTCCCTATACAAAAAGCGATATGAAAGTAACAGTGTCACAGTGCATATACGCATTATGTTATAGTTAGAGTTTAGTAATAAGTGCAGGTTGTTAAATGTTTTAGCGGTAAAATTTTCTTAAATTTCAAGTTTTTAAATTTTTTATTACATACTAATTTGGGGTTTCATTAATAATACTCCACTGAATTAAAAGCAGGGGGGATTAATTGAGAGTAAATAGGGGGCCATTAATTGAGAGTGCACTATTTAAATGCATTAAAATTAAACGGTTCTTACCAGAATAATTGCTTGTACAATGCCCATCACGTAGCTGCCACTTCTTTGGAATTCTTGCATCCTTTTGTCAATCATTGGTCCTTGGTAATCACTGCTCTTGCCATTGTCGTTCCAAGCATTTTTGCACACTTTGCGATTTCCGTAGAACCAAAAATACTCGCAGTAAAATGAATTCTTTATATCAGACACCATCTGGTTGTAAGCACTGGAAGTCGTGTCTTCCTTAGGCGGTATTGCATCTGAAAGCTGTACAGCCTCTGGATGATACAAGGCAAAAGACGTCTTCTCCATTCTGAACGTGATGTGTGTTATTATACCCAGCATCCCAATGGAACCGGCAGCGGCTCGAAGGAGTTGTGGGTCTTCAATGCTCCTATGTTCATGATTTGCATCGACATACTCAATTTTCACCACCAAGTCGGACAATGTGGCATGCTTCAACCCTGCTCCGTGGGACATAGTAGACAGCTTACCTCCATACGTGTTTAGGCTCATGATTACGTCAAGAGGTAGTTGATAGCCTTGAATGCCATCCGCAGCACAAGCCTGTCTACTGTTGCACCACTCGAGAATCTGCAGCCCACAAACTGCCGACCCAACCCTGACGTTCGCATACGTTTTGCCGTCTGCACCCTTGTATTCGTCTTGCGGGTCATAAATCTTGACGAATTCAGAATCATCCCAACAGTGGTTGTAATAAATGACGTGAAACGGTTCATGAGGTTTATTGGCCTCCACCAACTCGATCATGTAGTTCAACTTGTCTGTGATTTGAACTGGCAGCATGGCAACTTGAATATTGTCGTCATCGGCCCAATGATCGGGCCAACTGTGTCTGAAGCCAGACAGTCGTATGCCTTTTCCCTTTTCTTTGGCATACTTCACAATATTACGCACCCCTTCTACTGTCTTTGGGAAAAATGTGTACAACGGATCCTTTTTGACTGAAGAAAGAAACAAATTTAAATTGAAGCTTCTTTGGAAAATTTTTGCACGTAACAGCGCTCGTTAGGTGGTCTCTGAATGTAAAGGAGAAAGCCAGCACACAGGCCCTATTTTAGCAGCACATTTCCTGAATTATTAAACACTGTATAACTAACCTGTATTTCCCCAATTGTTGAAATGTTCTTCAAGGTATAGCATCCCAGAGCTGGAATCGTCTCCATCTTTGATATCGTCAAACATTTCATAAGGTGGTATGGGGAAAAATGTCTTGACAAAACATAATATCATATTTCCAATCCATATTATCGGCGACTTGGTCACACCCTGTAACAATTGATCAACGTAAGGCAAGCCATTGATAAATCTTTTAAGGTACTCAGCTAACAATTCTGCAATTGAAGTGGTACCAGTCGCTCCATGTGTTGGAATTTCCATTTCAGACTTCTTCTGATCAATAATGGCTTCTTTGAATTCTTTCAAATCAGATTCATCGTTGATGTGAATGGGCTCACCAAATGCCATAGCACGTTTCTCAGACAACCGAAACTTCTTTAGGGCTTTGGAGTAAGGCTCGGCAAGGCTCGGAGGCGTTGTGGATTCACCTTCAGCCGCCCCTGCATATATTTTCTGATGCTTTTCCAGGTTCGCGATATTTTCAAGAGAAACTTGCTCGTTCAGACGCTTCGCCAACTCGGTATCCCCTTGTCGCAGTTCCTTTATATGCTCATCAATAGCATTGAAACAATCTTCTTTCTCTTTGATCCATAATGCATAGGCTATTTTCACCTTGTCTTTAACTATAATGAAAGCATGGAAGTAGGATATAAGATTAACTAAAGTGCAAACGGAGCTCATATTCGAGCATCATTTTGAAGCCTATGCATTGAAGAGCAAGTAAAAAATGAAACTTCAAAAGCCAAACAGAAGTTAATTAAGCGATGACTTACTTGTTGGCTGAGATGCTTCACTATTTTGGCCTTGCATATTGTATATATACAGTCTGGCAACTGAAAGAAAAGAGCAACAATATTAGGCGTTCGAGTTGTCATTAAATGTTTAAAAAGTTTGCAAAAATGAAAACATTTCGTTTTATGATATACAAAACAAAGCAATTGGCGATTTTGTGAACAACCATTTTCTTACCTTGACGAAACTTTTTTGGCCCACGTGAATGTCTCTCTCTCTTCTCTCCACCTCAAATACTTGTCACTGGAGTAAACAGTTTTTTTCAGAACAGTATTTATATGTTGGTTGACTAATCTCTTTCAAAACAAGGACAGGAAACTTCTAATCCTCTTTTAGAAATCGTCCCGCTACCAATAATGCAAATAATAATGCATCTGAATTGAATGAAACAAAACTAAAAGGCAAAAAACGTCACTAAAACGTTGAAGAAACGTTGAATTACGTTGCTTCTACGTGTTTGAAATGAAAGTTCTTGTCCAACGTTGAAAAGATCAACGTTGACGCAACGTTTGTCTTTCAACCATTTTTCAATGGAAGCATAATAACATGCAATTACAATGCTTTACTATTCTTCATCTATTGAAATTCCAGGTACTTCTGTGATAGAGCCTTAATTCAGTTGTTGTTCAATGAAATATTGCAAATGTTTGAACAGGGCTGGCTATGAATACAGCAATCAAAATCAACCACGTTTGAAATGTCGCGAGAAAATGGACATACATTTATATATACATGGATATACACAGGGAGCCCGAAGGGTGGGAGGAGAAACGCGCATTAGCTTTGTTGCTTTACGCTCCCTGGATATACATACATGTATACACTTGTGCCCACTTACACCACCCATAGTAATACATTAGCTATCTACAGCTATCCACTATAAACACACCGTTTACAAGGAATGCCCTTCAGGAGTATGTTCTATATACACTTGCTGAGCATAAGTTACGTACACTGATCTGTAAGAAACAAATCTGAAATTATAAAAGGTCAAGGCAGTTAGGTACATGAAATATTTTTCTATTTTCAAAATTTTAAAACATTCTCTTTGAAATGAGAGAGAATTTGCGTGGCTTTGAGTGAAAGAAATTATAGTTATTGGCGTTTACTCCATTTCAATAAATTTTTGTGAAAAATTTTGAAGGGACCCCTTCGCAGTTTTCTTTTAATATTATTATAAAACAATATGATATAGTTTAAATTATGTTTTCACTTGAAAACTTATGAAATTTTGAGTATATTTCTGCTAAAGAAATTTGCTATTGAAACCCGTTTGGTATTCGTATATTGTTATGTAAATTTTCTTGCTTAGGCCTCGGGCCACTTTTAGACGCCATTTTTCATCCGGTGGTGCGTAAGTCAACCCATACTCATGCCTCTATTAAACACTATGTTGAAACGTGAATTGCCCTGCATTAAACGTTGTGTTTAACTGAAGTGAATAGGAACTGCTATATAGGTTGCGCATATCCTTACTGCGCAATCAGTCACCCGTATCCATAATCTGCCCTATCTGCCCTGCCTCCTGTAATCGCAATGGCTGCACAGCAGCAAATCGCAACATTTGCTACGCAGCCCTAATTATTGAGATTTTTTGTTTATCCCATTAATAAACAGTCTTCCCATGAAATATATATTATTATTTTTTATGCCTTGTTTTATCATGGTTTTCTATTTCA
Source organism: Sanderia malayensis (assembly GCA_013076295.1). Taxonomy (NCBI): domain Eukaryota; kingdom Metazoa; phylum Cnidaria; class Scyphozoa; order Semaeostomeae; family Pelagiidae; genus Sanderia; species Sanderia malayensis. Next base: position 72,139 of record RQOL01000953.1, read on the forward strand.
TGTATCTTTGCATTCACCAGTTGTCGTTAAATTTGATTGGTACCCTCTCTTGCCCAGCGTCAGTAGTTCCCAATGGAAGCAAAAATCATCAAAAACCCGATTTGATGAAACCTGGCTGAAACTAGTACAATTTTGGACCGCTGAATTCGAAAATCGAACTTACTTTTTGAAATTTTGATGTTTTGGGAGCATAAAATGGGGGTAAAAGGGGGCTTTGGGCAAATTTTCAAACTTGTTCAATCTGCATCAAATTTAGTAAGAAGTACAATCACGGGCCGCTGAATTTGAAAATTGAAGTTGTTTATTGAAGTTTTGATGTTTTGGGGGCATAAAATGGGGTAAAAGGGGGCTTTGAGAAAATTTTCAAACTTGTTCAATCTGCATCAAATTTAGTAAGAAGTACAATCACGGGCCGTTGAATTTGAAAATTGAAGTTGTTTATTGAAATTTTGATGTTTTGAGGGCATAAAATGGGGTGAAAGGGGGCTTTGAGCAAATTTTCAAACTCTTTCAATTTGCATCAAATTTAGTAAAAAGTACAACCACGGGCCGCTGAATTTGAAAATTGAAGTTGTTTATTGAAATTTTGATGTTTTGGGGGCATAAAATGGGGTAAAAGGGGGCTTTGGGCAAATTTTCAAACTTTTTCAATTTGCATCAAATTTAGTAAAAAGTACAACCACGGGCCGCTGAATTTGAAAATTGAAGTTGTTTATTGAAATTTTGATGTTTTGAGGGCATAAAATGGGGTATAAGGGGGCTTTGGGCAAATTTTCAAACTCTTTCACTTTGCATCAAATTTAGTAAGAAGTACAACCACAGGCCGCTGAATTTGAAAATTGAAGTTGTTTATTGAAATTTTGATGTTTTGGGGGCATAAAATGGGGTAAAAGGGGGCTTTGGGCAAATTTTCAAACTTGCTCAATCTGCATCAAATTTAGTAAGAAGTACAATCACGGGCCGCTGAATTTGAAAATTGAAATTGTTTATTGAAATGCTGATGTTTTGGGGCATAAAAGGGGGGTAAAATGGGGCTTTGGGCAAATTTTCAAACTCTTTCACTTTGCATCAAATTTAGTAAGAAGTACAATTATGGTTCGCTGAGTTTAAAAATTGAACTTATTTATAGAAATTTTGATGTTTTGGGGGCATCAATCGTGGTTTTTACGACATAATTTTAATTTAGAGGTCTAGGGCTGAGCCTTATTTTCTTTGAATTTTAGCGCGAAATTCAAAGTATTGATTACGATAATGAATAAGTGATTTGTTTAGACATTACATTCAAAATCAGAAACATCTTATTGTGAAATTCTAATTTATTATCTAAAATATAATGAATTTCAGATAATAAATAGTAAATTTTGATGCCGAGAGTTGTTTTCCTGACAACGAAACACGCAACAGAAATACCGTAAATCCCCGAATAATTGAACCCAGATGCTCAAGCAAATGACCCTGAGTTTTATTCAAGTTGGAGGGGCTAATTAAAAATTCAGAATTGTTATTTTGAGCTACCATAATATGTAATACTAACAAAATTAAGTAGTTTTTGCAAACAGAGTTTGTTTGCGAAAGACAATTTGTTCACTGGCTAACTGCAACTCAATTTTCAGTTTTTTTGTTCTGCTGATCCAATTTTCCCAATATTCCGATAAAGTTTAATAATGGTTCTTATTAAAAGAAGCTTATTTAAAATTTTATATTTTTTGTTAATTTGTTTTAATCAAACCAGTGACTTATGCCAGTGACTTCCAGAGGCGGACTGACTAATTGTTTCGGCCCTGGCAGAGTTCAAGCAAAGCGATCCACGGATTGTAGAAAACGTAAACCAAAGGACCTGTTTTCATTCTCACGCAGAATTTTTTTGTTTAACAAAGAAACGGGATCACAATTTTTGGATTTATTCATGCGAGAACACTTTTATAGTTTTGGGTATGCGGCCCTTGGGACATCCGCACAAATTGCTCGACCGACCAGTCCAACCCTGTTCATTATTTTTGATTATTTTTTCCAAAATGATGGTTACTTTGTCTTTAATAAATGGTATTAGAAAAATAACTGTATTAATTAGGAACCCTCTTCCTCTTGTAAAAAAACAATCGAAAACATTGTGTGCGAGCATGTTGAGTAGCGTAAAATTATGTTGTAACCATAATTTAAAAACACTTCCTAAATGCTATTTACAATAATCAATGTCCTTTATATAGACACATTTCAAACCAAGACCGCACATTAGGGGAAGGTGTGTGGGGGAAGGTGTGTGGGGGAGGGTGCCACACCACCTCACTATCTTCCTAGTCGGTCCAAAAAGTATATATATTAAAAAGTAAATATTCAATAACTACATCAGCATTTTGGTTCTGTTCCGATAAAATTTGTTTCCAAAAATTGTTACATTCTTGCTACATGATTTGAGTGACAAGCCACTTAATTGCTTCTTTAATGTAGTGCGCCCCATCGATCCCAAGAGAAATTATAATGAAAGTTGGTCCAACATAAGTTCACACCCACAACCCCCAAAAGTTGGGTGTGCGCCCGGAAAAACTATCATGCAGAACATTTTTGTTGCGATTACATCTGTAGCTTTAACATTGCATTTTTTTAAAAGATATAACAACTTAAAACGCTAAATTATATTGTAACTAAGACAAGCGCAGAATACATGACAAAACAAGTGGTAGTCGCTTGAAGACATGTGCGGTTTACCAATGGAGTTAAAAAAATCGATAACATAACTACAAGCATCAAACTAAATTAGGTCAACTGTATAAAAGTAAGTCAAACAAACATTGAAAGTGAAATCTATATTCTATGTAAAGTAAAATCTAAATTTATCTGAACAATTTAATATTATTATTACACTTACAAGCTGCTATACCTTGTAGCCATGAAACTTCACGCAAAAAGCCTAACACATCAATAAAGTGGTGCAGCTTACGGCATGTTCTTTTATTACCGTACAAACTTTCTGATTTTGACTTCTTTGGAAGCCGTGTATGCAACCCTTTTATATAGCTGCGATTTTGGAGACAATGTATACTCCCTTGTTTACAAAAAGCATGCTAAACATGTAAGAATACAACCCAAATATGGTAATACACATGAGACATGGTCAATCATTAAGAATAGAATACGGATCACAAAACAAAATTGTCATAAAGCAATTTGAAAGTGTGTCTTTAAAGGTCCCTTGACAATGATTGCCTACACGCAACAACATCTACATGAAAGTATGTACTCGAAGGTCCCAAATGCTCCGGCGTGTTTTCAAATGCTACAAAAGTCTGAAGTTAGAAGTATGTTTAAAATATTAATGTTATTAATCACATTATAATTGCTTTTGAGGGACATACACTAAAAGTGTATACATGTAAAATATCCTCTAAGTAAATGAAAGTTTACTTCTCGAACAAACATCAACAATAACAATAATTATATTAAATTTAAATACAACAATAATTAGTCACAATTCAGTTTCAAAACTTTATAAATCATTTGTTCTCTTAATGTGTATACAATCAGTGCAAGTGAGACTTACGACGTTTTCGCACATATTTTTTTAATACGCGGATTACAAAACTTGGGCGTTAAAAAGTTACGCAGTTATATTCTAATAATTTTTCTAGAAAGGCTTTGTAAATTTTTTATATCATGGAAATTTATTTCTAAGTTATGATAAATTTCTATGTATTTTAAATTTCCTTTATATGGACTAAGATTACTTAGGTACGTACTTATTATTTGGAAAAATCCTTTGCCGTCTTTTGCTGTCAATATTCTTCCAGTTATAGCTCTTCAATCCCTTGTTCGTTGTTTAGGTTGGTTAAGTACATAAACATTATTTGAAGATGCAGCAGATGTTTTCAGAACAATTGGTAGAGAGTAGAGGAAAGGTCATTTAAGGAGTTGGAGATAAATTTTGAAGACAAAACTTGAAAAGAAGCAGGCAGATGATACAGAAGAGACCATATAAAAATCTTGCAAATATACACACAACCCATCTATCTAAATTATTGCAAAGATTTGACAATTTTCAGGCATAACATATGTTCATTTCAAGATTTTTTGAAATATTGTAATCTCATAATTTCAACAAAGAAACGTGGTATGATAATGATGGGACAGACAAATGTTAAAGACAAGAGACACTAGTATAACAATTCGTCCTGCAGAATTCAACAAAAACCTCAGTATAATATAAAATGATTTCTACAACATATCAAAGCAATATAATTAAAAATGAATACCACATACAAAAACGAATATACAATAGAACTTCACCTCATTTCAGGTTTACGGTTTACAAACTCTTAGTATCTTTGAATAGCTTAAACTAAAGTCTTATGAAATAATCACTTGGGATGGGCAATTTCATACAATATAAGAGCAATAAAATTTATTTCAAAAAATAAAATGTGAGCCAATGCACAAATAAATGAGCGGCATTTGTAAACTAATGTATTATAGTTCAACATGAAATGGCTAACATATTATAGTTCATAAACATGGTATGGCTTCATAGTTTCTCATGATAAAATATACCTTAGATTTCTCCTTCAACGGCTCTAAATCTAAAAAACAAATATCACGTTGCTTAATAGAAAATAGTCAAGTAACCTGGATCTGTGTGTCGAAGCATTTTCGCAAAAAAGGCAAGGCAATAAATTGGCCTAGCCAAGGCCTACAATTTGTAGGCCTTGGCTAGGCCAATGAATGCTGTTTGTAGGCTACAAACAGCATAAACCTAAACCAAGCTCTCTTAACGTGCTGGTTAATTAAAAAAAAATATTCACCAAATGAAAACTTACCATCTTGATTAGGTAACCACACTCATTTCTCTGAAACAAGAACTCTGAAATCAACACAAAAATTGCTTCATCATATAGAATACAAAACATTCAAATCAGGCTGTATTATATTCGTATCGAAAAGAATAATAATATAGATTATAGAGGAGTCTCTTTTGGACTTTCATTGACTTGAATCTCTGTTACGAGGCAGTCTTCGCGTCCTCTTGTATTAAACACAATGCATTATACAAGACGATTCACGTTTCAACATAGTGTTTAATATAGGTAGGAGTACATGTTGCGTAAGTTATGCTCAGTAAGTGTATATTTTTGTAATGCGTACGCAGTTACGTCCCACCTTTACACTTGCTTTCATCAATTTGAATGAACAAATGAACCAAAACTCAATTTGTCTTTCGACGTGAAAAGCTTGCAATGCAAATGGCAGACACACGGGTGGTGGAGGTCGTAGAGGTGTAACCAAGTCTAGTCGCATATAAGGAGATGTGTTATAAAAGAAGACAACACAACTGATCTTGACCGCATTTGCATGGTAAATTTATTTTGACCGCAACATAGTCCACGATGGAGTTGAAGACAGACCCAGTCGAACTATTTTCGCGGTATCGCCTTTAACAAGAGAAGATATGTGAAATCACGCACGCGACTGAGACTAACAAGGGCCTAATAATATCGAGACGCCAACATCACAATATTATGCACTGCCGCTTTGTAAAAAGATTTATAATTTGCGTGATTTTTTTGTGCTTTGGCTGTCTCTGGTTGGTGTCAAGATTTGTTGAAAAAAATGGTGAGCGTACAGCTTTCAAATTTCTCTCGGAGTCTGAAAAACTGTTTAACCCCAGAAGGCGACACCTTGATGAAGAAGCACTAAATCAAATTTTGAAGTCTACGATTGGAGGTATGTATGTCGAGGTTCCGACTGTTCTTTTTATAACTGGTTGTGAATTAAAACGTTTTCACTTCATGAAGTTATTTTATATTTTCTCTCCATCATATCAGCCTAAAAACTCTTGAAGTAAGTTGAGTTGTTTGATATTTTACTTTCCTTGTCGGGTCTTTAACCTGTTTGTTTTCATTCAAGCTGTGTTTTTAAGTTCAGGAATTGATTATTTTACACATGACAGATTTCACTTTGAGATAGAACATGAATATTTCTGAAAGTGAAATCAAGGTGTTTAGATGTTATCAAAGCCTAATTTATTCTTTCGATTATCAACTTAGTTTCTTCCTGCTTCGTGTTTTATTAAATTTTAATATTCTTTTGAGGGATTATATTTGGTTAGTGATGTTTCAATTTAGATTTGAACAGCAGACAGCTGCTTCGGTTTTGCATTTGTTGCTTTGAAAGAGAATATTTTAAAATAGTTGCTTAGTTTACATAACACAATAGCATCTATTAATAAACCTCTTCTACTTTTTGCTGAAGTTAAAACCATCAATATCATTCTCTTTTGTAAGTTTGCTCTTGATTTTGACTGAATATTAGTTTGACCAATTGTTTTGGTGATTTTTTAGATATAGACAAAAGCAATCTGACTTTCACCAAAGCTGATTGGATGGTGGACGTATTGGATAAAAATCTCTCAAAATATGATGCAATAGAGAGGATTTTAACAGTAAGTAGAGATCACCTACTTTAATCTCACATCTGGAAAGATTACCTTTATTCAAAGTCTATCATCTTTTTAAGCAATTATTATTTTGATCACTAGTTGAAGTAGAATAGAGTTCATATTTTTTTATTCATTTAAGTTATTTATATTAATCAAGATTTTTCAACTCTCCCTAGTTAAGGGGCGGTTTGGGGGTGTAAGTCAACTTTTAACTGTCACTTCTAAGCAACTTGTTGCAACTGAACCATCAGACTTAGAACAATAAACATATCAGGTTGCATTTCTAGCAAATTTACCCAACACACCAGTTACTATTTATCTACAATTTACACACCACACCAGTTACTATTTATCTACAATATTTGTCTTTTCAGCAGATGAATGCATGTTAATTGTTAGAGGAAAAACGATAAAAAATGTTGAAATCTTGAAGCAAATGCTGTGCTGCTGTGTTGCTTTTTCGTCTTTCAGTTGTTCAAATTAACCAGGCTTTGTTTATTCAGCTTTTTGGTTTGCTATGACAAATGTTTACTAAAGCCTTTAGAACAATAAACAATATAATTTTGTTATTCATTCTCTTTGGACCCTCTTTTGTTAACAACCCCAAAGAAAATAAATTTATTACCTCATGCAATTTATGAGGTAATAGATTTATTTTTAGGAACAATTGTAAAAAATTGAAAGGTAATCAGGAAATCAGGAAACTGTGGATCAGAGTAAAAGCTGGCATATAAAAATCTACAAATTTTGCATCTAGCTCATACATTGTCAAAACACAATAAGCTATCCTTTCTTCCAGTGTTGTTTTAAGACTTAAAACCATTGAAAAGTTGACAGCTAAGTTTCAGCTAACGGTAATAGGGCCTCAAAAGAAATTGTTTACAAGCTTCCTCATCAACCAACGCTCTATACTATTCGCAATGATAGTTGTCTTTTTATTCCTAGGAAATAGACAAGCACATTCCAGATGAATATTCGGAAAGCGAATTGACAATAAGATCATTGCCAGGTTAATATTCACACTGTTTTCCGAACCATGCTCAGAGTATCACGATAGTTAGACTAAATTTTCAATTCGTCTAAAATAGTTCGAAACGACCCTTAAAACTCTTCAAAATGAATCATAATTAATGTTTTTTATCCTTCAGTTCAGTCACCTTCTATGCGACATTCTCTCGAGACGTTGTCTGAGGCTGCCGAAATACCGACCGAACCCGTAACGCCGAATTTTCACGTACATCGTCGGAATATAACGAAGCGAAGGCCCCCAGATACACTGGTAAGACTTTAGTTTATACGCGGAAAGTCAAGAGACAATGTTCTTACTGTATCGCGCGGCGAAGGGGCCAAAAATATCTCGTCGCATTGTCATGTTGGCGTACAATAACAGCCACGAAATCTAGGTTTTGCCGTCACATCATTCTGCGACCCCAAAATCTAGGTTTTGTCGTCACAGAAAACGACCCCGAAACTTAGGTTTCGTCGTGATGCTTAAACTTGCGCCGCGAAATCCCATTTCGCGGCGCAGCCTCATTTTCAAATCACGCCGCGAAACCCCATTTCGCGGCGCAGCCTCATTTTCAAATCGCGCCGCGAAACCCCATTTCGCGGCGCAGCCTCATTTTCAAATCGCGCCGCGAAACCCCATTTCGCGGCGCAGCCTCATTTTCAAATCGCGCCGCGAAATCCCATTTCGCGGCGCGAGATAGGATATAGAGATAGAGATAGGATATAAGATAATCTAGAGTGCTAACAAGGCTCACCCTCCAGACGCCATCTCACCTTCCAATGGCGGCCATTTTTTTACCACTTGATACATCGAAACCCTGTGTTTGAGCACAGGGATACAAAAGTTCACTCTCCAAGATATATCTGGGCCTAACAATTCGTGCCATTGCAAATTACATTAAAGTTTGTAACTTGCAATGATATTGTAAAAAAAACCATGAACTTTCATTATAATGAATATAACATAATATTTTAAAGATTTGAATGTTTCTTTGAGGTTTTTAATTGAAAGTATCAATGTATCATTGACTTCAAAATGTTAAGTTCTAGCTGTGGAGTTTTGTCCGCCATTTTGCTGGAGGGTGGCTGGCTAGAAATTTTTGCTTCACCCGCTATACAGAGGGAGTATCGGCCGTTAGCCCTCTAGATTATCTTATATCCTATCTCTATGCTTATATCCTATCTCTATGGATTTCACGGCGCAGTTTGAAAGTGAGGCTGCGATGACGAAATGGGGATTTCGCGGCGCGATTTGAAAATGAGGCTGCGCCGCGAAATGGGGTTTCGCGGCGTGATTTGAAAATGAGGATGCGCCGCGAAATGGGATTTCGCGGTGCAAGTTTAAGCATCACGACGAAACCTAAGTTTCGGGGTCGTTTTCTGTGACGACAAAACCTAGATTTTGGGGTCGCAGAATGATGTGACGGCAAAACCTAGATTTCGTGGCTGTTATTGTACGCCAACATGACAATGCGACGAGATATTTTTGGCCCCTTCGCCGCGCGATATTACTGCTTTATCGCGCTTTACCAATGTATTCTCATGGTAGTTTATACGTTCCACGCTCTTCGCGCGGTTGTTCGACCCGCACTCTCCCTGAAACAATCAATGGCGTAGATGGGAAATTTTATAGGGGGCGAGAAATTCAGATTTTCCGACAAAGATTTAATAGGAATTTTTTAGAAGACCATAAATATAAGATAAAAAAAATTAGCTAGAACTGAACGTAAACAGAAGATATTTATTTTCCGACAAGATCAGCAATTTTCCGACAAAATGGCAGTTTAGCTCTACAGGGGGTTTTTGCCCCCTGACCCCCCTCTATCTACGCCACTGGAAACAATGTTGTTCTCTTGACCAGACCTTTGTGGTCACCATGCCATTGGAATTTTGCCATTATCACACTGGCCTTTCTCTAGAGACAACATTTTTGGGGGAGGCAGGGATAAAAGATGCATGTGGATTTGAAAATTGAAAATGTCCCATAACTTTTGGACACTATAGTAAATGGATCTGTAAAGTTTGTGAATTGATATTGTTTATTTCACCGCAGGTTCCTGGTTTCATGAATGTCCATATTTGGGAGGCATGGTGTGGACCCACTGTCGAAGATTTAAGACACAATAAGCACTTTCCACTTTATCCAGATTTTCGCACGATCACTAACGATTTGTTTGTCAAGCAAAGAGCTACCGATTATGGACAACGGATATTTGGTTATTTACACCCTCCTAAAACAGGTACGATTCGAGTCTGTCTTTCGATGCATTCCGTAATCCATTAATCTATCAATCATTTCATCGAATCCACACTCATCCATGGAACGATCTTTCGATCTATCCATTTATCTATTCATTGATCTAATCATCTATCCTTCCATTTGAATCCATCCATACATCCATTTACATTCATAGAAGTCAATCTATTTGAATCCATCCATACATCCATTTACATTCATTTAAATCAATCCATTTGAATCCATCCACACATCCATTTACATCCATATAAAGCAATCCATTTGAATCCATCCATACATCCATTCACATGCATCCAAACCAATCCATTTGAATCCATCCATACATCCATTTACATCCATATAAAGCAATCCATTTGAATCCATCCACACATCCATTTACATTCATTTAAATCAATCCATTTGAATCCATCCATACATCCATTTACATTCATAGAAGTCAATCTATTTGAATCCATCCATACATCCATTTACATTCATTTAAATCAATCCATTTGAATCCATCCACACATCCATTTACATCCATATAAAGCAATCCATTTGAATCCATCCACACATCCATCCATACATCCATTTAAACCAATCCATTTGAATCCATCCATACATCCATTTACATCCATATAAAGCAATCCATTTGAATCCATCCATACATCCATCCATACATCCATTTAAACCAATCCATTTGAATCCATCCACACATCCATTTACATCCATATAAAGCAATCCATTTGAATCCATCCATACATCCATTCACATGCATCCAAACCAATCCATTTGAATCCATCCATACATCCATTTACATCCATATAAAGCAATCCATTTGAATCCATCCACACATCCATTTACATTCATTTAAATCAATCCATTTGAATCCATCCATACATCCATTTACATTCATAGAAGTCAATCTATTTGAATCCATCCATACATCCATTTACATTCATTTAAATCAATCCATTTGAATCCATCCACACATCCATTTACATCCATATAAAGCAATCCATTTGAATCCATCCACACATCCATCCATACATCCATTTAAACCAATCCATTTGAATCCATCCATACATCCATTTACATCCATATAAAGCAATCCATTTGAATCCATCCATACATCCATTTACATGCATCCAAACCAATCCATTTGAATCCATCCATACATCCATCCATACATCCATTTAAACCAATCCATTTGAATCCATCCATACATCCATTTACATCCATATAAAGCAATCCATTTGAATCCATCCATACATCCATTTACATCCATATAAAGCAATCCATTTGAATCCATCCATACATCCATTTACATGCATCCAAACCAATCCATTTGAATCCATCCATACATCCATTTACATCCATATAAAGCAATCCATTTGAATCCATCCATACATCCATTTACATGCATCCAAACCAATCCATTTGAATCCATCCATACATCCATTTACATCCATTTAAACCAATCCATTTGAATCCATCCATACATCCATTTACATCCATATAAAGCAATCCATTTGAATCCATCCATACATCCATTTACATGCATCCAAACCAATCCATTTGAATCCATCCATACATCCATTTACATCCATATAAAGCAATCCATTTGAATCCATCCATACATCCATTTACATGCATCCAAACCAATCCATTTGAATCCATCCACACATCCATCCATACATCCATTTAAACCAATCCATTTGAATCCATCCATACATCCATTTACATCCATATAAAGCAATCCATTTGAATCCATCCACACATCCATCCATACATCCATTTAAACCAATCCATTTGAATCCATCCATACATCCATTTACATCCATATAAAGCAATCCATTTGAATCCATCCATACATCCATTCACATGCATCCAAACCAATCCATTTGAATCCATCCATACATCCATTTACATCCATATAAAGCAATCCATTTGAATCCATCCACACATCCATCCATACATCCATTTAAACCAATCCATTTGAATCCATCCATACATCCATTTACATCCATATAAAGCAATCCATTTGAATCCATCCACACATCCATCCATACATCCATTTAAACCAATCCATTTGAATCCATCCATACATCCATTTACATCCATATAAAGCAATCCATTTGAATCCATCCATACATCCATTCACATGCATCCAAACCAATCCATTTGAATCCATCCATACATCCATCCATACATCCATTTAAACCAATCCATTTGAATCCATCCATACATCCATTTACATCCATATAAAGCAATCCATTTGAATCCATCCACACATCCATCCATACATCCATTTAAACCAATCCATTTGAATCCATCCATACATCCATTTACATCCATATAAAGCAATCCATTTGAATCCATCCATACATCCATTTACATGCATCCAAACCAATCCATTTGAATCCATCCATACATCCATTTACATCCATATAAAGCAATCCATTTGAATCCATCCATACATCCATTTACATGCATCCAAACCAATCCATTTGAATCCATCCACACATCCATCCATACATCCATTTAAACCAATCCATTTGAATCCATCCATACATCCATTTACATCCATATAAAGCAATCCATTTGAATCCATCCACACATCCATCCATACATCCATTTAAACAAATCCATTTGAATCCATCCATACATCCATTTACATCCATATAAAGCAATCCATTTGAATCCATCCATACATCCATTCACATGCATCCAAACCAATCCATTTGAATCCATCCATACATCCATTTACATCCATATAAAGCAATCCATTTGAATCCATCCACACATCCATCCATACATCCATTTAAACCAATCCATTTGAATCCATCCATACATCCATTTACATCCATATAAAGCAATCCATTTGAATCCATCCACACATCCATCCATACATCCATTTAAACCAATCCATTTGAATCCATCCACACATCCATCCATACATCCATTTAAACCAATCCATTTGAATCCATCCACACATCCATCCATACATCATTAAACAATCCATTGAATCCATCCATACATCCATTTACATCCATATAAAGCAATCCATTTGAATCCATCCATACAGCCATCCATACATCCATTTAAACCAATCCATTTGAATCCATCCACACATCCATCCATACATCCATTTAAACCAATCCATTTGAATCCATCCACACATCCATCCATACATCCATTTAAACCAATCCATTTGAATCCATCCACACATCCATCCATACATCCATTTAAACCAATCCATTTGAATCCATCCATACATCCATTTACATCCATATAAAGCAATCCATTTGAATCCATCCATACATCCATCCATACATCCATTTAAACCAATCCATTTGAATCCATCCATACATCCATTTACATCCATATAAAGCAATCCATTTGAATCCATCCACACATCCATCCATACATCCATTTAAACCAATCCATTTGAATCCATCCATACATCCATTTACATCCATATAAAGCAATCCATTTGAATCCATCCATACATCCATCCATACATCCATTTAAACCAATCCATTTGAATCCATCCATACATCCATTTACATCCATATAAAGCAATCCATTTGAATCCATCCATACATCCATTTACATCCATATAAAGCAATCCATTTGAATCCATCCATACATCCATTTACATGCATCCAAACCAATCCATTTGAATCCATCCACACATCCATCCATACATCCATTTAAACCAATCCATTTGAATCCATCCACACATCCATCCATACATCCATTTAAACCAATCCATTTGAATCCATCCATACATCCATTTACATCCATATAAAGCAATCCATTTGAATCCATCCATACATCCATCCATACATCCATTTAAACCAATCCATTTGAATCCATCCATACATCCATTTACATCCATATAAAGCAATCCATTTGAATCCATCCATACATCCATTTACATCCATATAAAGCAATCCATTTGAATCCATCCATACATCCATTTACATGCATCCAAACCAATCCATTTGAATCCATCCATACATCCATTTACATCCATATAAAGCAATCCATTTGAATCCATCCACACATCCATCCATACATCCATTTAAACCAATCCATTTGAATCCATCCATACATCCATTTACATGCATCCAAACCAATCCATTTGAATCCATCCATACATCCATTTACATCCATATAAAGCAATCCATTTGAATCCATCCATACATCCATTTACATCCATATAAAGCAATCCATTTGAATCCATCCATACATCCATCCATACATCCATTTAAACCAATCCATTTGAATCCATCCACACATCCATCCATACATCCATTTAAACCAATCCATTTGAATCCATCCATACATCCATTTACATCCATATAAAGCAATCCATTTGAATCCAGCCATACATCCATTTACATCCATATAAAGCAATCCATTTGAATCCATCCATACATCCATTTACATGCATCCAAACCAATCCATTTGAATCCATCCACACATCCATCCATACATCCATTTAAACCAATCCATTTGAATCCATCCATACATCCACTTACATCCATATAAAGCAATCCATTTGAATCCATCCATACATCCATTTACATCCATATAAAGCAATCCATTTGAATCCATCCATACATCCATCCATACATCCATTTAAACCAATCCATTTGAATCCATCCATACATCCATTTACATCCATATAAAGCAATCCATTTGAATCCATCCATACATCCATTTACATCCATATAAAGCAATCCATTTGAATCCATCCACACATCCATCCATACATCCATTTAAACCAATCCATTTGAATCCATCCATACATCCATCCATACATCCATTTAAACCAATCCATTTGAATCCATCCATACATCCATCCATACATCCATTTAAACCAATCCATTTGAATCCATCCATACATCCATTTACATCCATATAAAGCAATCCATTTGAATCCATCCATACATCCATTCACATGCATCCAAACCAATCCATTTGAATCCATCCATACATCCATTTACATCCATATAAAGCAATCCATTTGAATCCATCCATACATCCATTTACATGCATCCAAACCAATCCATTTGAATCCATCCATACATCCATTTACATCCATATAAAGCAATCCATTTGAATCCATCCATACATCCATTTACATGCATCCAAACCAATCCATTTGAATCCATCCACACATCCATCCATACATCCATTTAAACCAATCCATTTGAATCCATCCATACATCCATTTACATCCATATAAAGCAATCCATTTGAATCCATCCACACATCCATCCATACATCCATTTAAACCAATCCATTTGAATCCATCCATACATCCATTTACATCCATATAAAGCAATCCATTTGAATCCATCCATACATCCATTTACATGCATATAAAGCAATCCATTTGAATCCATCCACACATCCATCCATACATCCATTTAAACCAATCCATTTGAATCCATCCACACATCCATCCATACATCCATTTAAACCAATCCATTTGAATCCATCCATACATCCATTTACATCCATATAAAGCAATCCATTTGAATCCATCCATACATCCATCCATACATCCATTTAAACCAATCCATTTGAATCCATCCATACATCCATTTACATCCATATAAAGCAATCCATTTGAATCCATCCATACATCCATTTACATCCATATAAAGCAATCCATTTGAATCCATCCATACATCCATTTACATGCATCCAAACCAATCCATTTGAATCCATCCATACATCCATTTACATCCATATAAAGCAATCCATTTGAATCCATCCACACATCCATCCATACATCCATTTAAACCAATCCATTTGAATCCATCCATACATCCATTTACATCCATATAAAGCAATCCATTTGAATCCATCCATACATCCATCCATACATCCATTTAAACCAATCCATTTGAATCCATCCACACATCCATCCATACATCCATTTAAACCAATCCATTTGAATCCATCCATACATCCATTTACATCCATATAAAGCAATCCATTTGAATCCAGCCATACATCCATTTACATCCATATAAAGCAATCCATTTGAATCCATCCATACATCCATTTACATGCATCCAAACCAATCCATTTGAATCCATCCACACATCCATCCATACATCCATTTAAACCAATCCATTTGAATCCATCCATACATCCATTTACATCCATATAAAGCAATCCATTTGAATCCATCCAAACATCCATTTACATCCATCCAAACCAATCCATTTGAATCCATCCACACATCCATCCATACATCCATTTAAACCAATCCATTTGAATCCATCCATACATCCATTTACATCCATATAAAGCAATCCATTTGAATCCATCCATACATCCATTTACATCCATATAAAGCAATCCATTTGAATCCATCCATACATCCATCCATACATCCATTTAAACCAATCCATTTGAATCCATCCATACATCCATTTACATCCATATAAAGCAATCCATTTGAATCCATCCACACATCCATCCATACATCCATTTAAACCAATCCATTTGAATCCATCCACACATCCATCCATACATCCATTTAAACCAATCCATTTGAATCCATCCATACATCCATTTACATCCATATAAAGCAATCCATTTGAATCCATCCATACATCCATCCATACATCCATTTAAACCAATCCATTTGAATCCATCCACACATCCATCCATACATCCATTTAAACCAATCCATTTGAATCCATCCATACATCCATTTACATCCATATAAAGCAATCCATTTGAATCCATCCATACATCCATCCATACATCCATTTAAACCAATCCATTTGAATCCATCCATACATCCATTTACATCCATATAAAGCAATCCATTTGAATCCATCCATACATCCATTTACATCCATATAAAGCAATCCATTTGAATCCATCCATACATCCATCCATACATCCATTTAAACCAATCCATTTGAATCCATCCATACATCCATTTACATCCATATAAAGCAATCCATTTGATCCATCACACATCCATCCATACATCCATTTAAACCAATCCATTTGAATCCATCCACACATCCATCCATACATCCATTTAAACCAATCCATTTGAATCCATCCATACATCCATTTACATCCATATAAAGCAATCCATTTGAATCCATCCATACATCCATCCATACATCCATTTAAACCAATCCATTTGAATCCATCCACACATCCATCCATACATCCATTTAAACCAATCCATTTGAATCCATCCATACATCCATTTACATCCATATAAAGCAATCCATTTGAATCCATCCATACATCCATCCATACATCCATTTAAACCAATCCATTTGAATCCATCCATACATCCATTTACATCCATATAAAGCAATCCATTTGAATCCATCCATACATCCATTTACATGCATCCAAACAATCCATTTGAATCCATCCATACATCCATTTACATCCATATAAAGCAATCCATTTGAATCCATCCATACATCCATTTACATGCATCCAAACCAATCCATTTGAATCCATCCACACATCCATCCATACATCCATTTAAACCAATCCATTTGAATCCATCCATACATCCATTTACATCCATATAAAGCAATCCATTTGAATCCATCCATACATCCATTTACATCCATATAAAGCAATCCATTTGAATCCATCCATACATCCATCCATACATCCATTTAAACCAATCCATTTGAATCCATCCATACATCCATTTACATCCATATAAAGCAATCCATTTGAATCCATCCATACATCCATCCATACATCCATTTAAACCAATCCATTTGAATCCATCCACACATCCATCCATACATCCATTTAAACCAATCCATTTGAATCCATCCATACATCCATTTACATCCATATAAAGCAATCCATTTGAATCCATCCATACATCCATCCATACATCCATTTAAACCAATCCATTTGAATCCATCCATACATCCATTTACATCCATATAAAGCAATCCATTTGAATCCATCCATACATCCATTCACATGCATCCAAACCAATCCATTTGAATCCATCCATACATCCATTTACATCCATATAAAGCAATCCATTTGAATCCATCCATACATCCATTTACATCCATATAAGCAATCCATTTGAATCCATCCATACATCCATCCATACATCCATTTAAACCAATCCATTTGAATCCATCCATACATCCATTTACATCCATATAAAGCAATCCATTTGAATCCATCCATACATCCATTTACATGCATCCAAACCAATCCATTTGAATCCATCCATACATCCATTTACATCCATATAAAGCAATCCATTTGAATCCATCCATACATCCATTTACATGCATCCAAACCAATCCATTTGAATCATCCACACATCCATCCATACATCCATTTAAACCAATCCATTTGAATCCATCCACACATCCATTTACATCCATATTAAATCCATTTGAATCCATCCATACATCCATTTACATCCATATAGAGCAATCCATTTGAATCCATCCATACATCCATTTACATGCATCCAACCAATCCATTTGAATCCATCCATACATCCATCCATACATCCATTTAAACCAATCCATTTGAATCCATCCATACATCCATTTACATCCATATAAAGCAATCCATTTGAATCCATCCATACATCCATCCATACATCCATTTAAACCAATCCATTTGAATCCATCCATACATCCATTTACATCCATATAAAGCAATCCATTTGAATCCATCCACAATCATCCATACATCCATTTAAACCAATCCATTTGAATCCATCCATACATCCATTTACATCCATATAAAGCAATCCATTTGAATCCATCCATACATCCATCCATACATCCATTAAACAATCCATTTGAATCCATCCATACATCCATTTACATCCATATAAAGCAATCCATTTGAATCCATCCATACATCCATATTTACATCCATATAAAGCAATCCATTTGAATCCATCCATACATCCATTTACATGCATCCAAACCAATCCATTTGAATCCATCCACACATCCATCCATACATCCATTTAAACCAATCCATTTGAATCCATCCATACATCCATTTACATCCATATAAAGCAATCCATTTGAATCCAGCCATATATCCATTTACCATCCAAACCAATCCATTTGAATCCATCCATATCCATTTACATCCATATAAAGCAATCCATTTGAATCCATCCATACATCATTTATGCATCCAAACCAATCCATTTGAATCCATCCACACATCCATCCATACATCCATTTAAACCAATCATTTTGAATCCATCCATATATCCATTTACATGCATCCAAACCAATCCATTTGAATCCATCCATACATCCATTTACATCCATATAAAGCAATCCATTTGAATCCATCCATACATCCATTTACATGCATCCAAACCAATCCATTTGAATCCATCCACACACATCCATACATCCATTTAATACCAATCCATTTGAATCCATCCATACATCCATCCATACATCCATTTAAACCAATCCATTTGAATCCATCCATACATCCATTTACATCCATATAAAGCAATCCATTTGAATCCATCCATACATCCATCATCACATGCATCAAACCAATCCATTTGAATCCATCCATACATCCATTTACATCCATTTAACAATCCATTTGAATCCATCACACATCCATTTAAACCAATCCATTTGAATCCATCCATACATCATTTACATCCATATAAAGCAATCCATTTTGAATCCATCCACACATCCATCCATACATCCATTTAAACCAATCCATTTGAATCCATCCATACACATCCATTTACATCCATATAAAGCAATCCATTTGAAATCCATCCCATACATCCATCCATACATCCATTTAAACCAATCCATTTGAATCCATCCATACATCCATTTACATCCATATAAAGCAATCCATTTGAATCCATCCATACATCCATTTACATCCATATAAAGCAATCCATTTGAATCCATCCATACATCCATTTACATCCATCCAAAACCAATCCATTTGATCCATCACACATCCATCCATACATCCATTAAACCAATCCATTTGAATCCATCCATACATCCATTTACATCCATATAAAGCAATCCATTTGAATCCATCCATACATCCATTTACATGCATCCAAACCAATCCATTTGAATCCATCCATACATCCATTTACATCCATATAAAGCAATCCATTTGAATCCATCCATACATCCATTTACATGCATCCAAACCAATCCATTTGAATCCATCACACATACCATCCATACATCCATTAAACTCAATATTTGAATCCATCCATACATCCATTACATCCATATAAAGCAATCCATTTGAATCATCCATACATCCATTTACATCCATATAAAGCAATCCATTTGAATCCATCCATACATCCATTTACATGCATCCAAACCAATCCATTTGAATCCATC